>MEHQ01003935.1:46655-91483 GCA_008828725.1 Saccharina japonica
GGGGGGGGGGTGTACTCATGTCGTGCACGGCCGTAGTCGTATGACCATAGACCCTCGCATCCCTACAATGCCGGGACGGAGCACGTTGGGTTTTCACCAACCAGGCGTACTCATTTGTTGTTTGCCTTGGTCATTTGACCATTGACCACGCATCGCTTTCGAGACGGAGCACCGTTCCCACTCCTACTGGAGACATGCCTCAAATAGTTGGGCGTGGTGGTTGGGGGGTGGGGGGGTAGTACTCGATATTAATTCATGGCCGTAGTCGTATAACCATAGACCCTTGCATCCCTACAATGCCGGGACGGAGCATGTCCGGTTTTCACCGCAACCAGGCAGACATTGCTTGCATCAAGCGCAACGTGCCGTGAGGTGTTCGGCGAGTCGCACGAGGGGTGATCTGCATCCTACTAAAAGGACCGCTTAACAGAGCGCGGGGGGGGGGGGGGGGGGGGGGCGTACTCATTTGGTGCTTGCCTTAGTCATTTGACCATTGACCACGCATCCCTTTCGAGACGGAGCATGGGGGGCGGGGGTACTCATGTCGTGCACGGCCGTAGTCGGGGGGGGTAACGTTATAAGGCTTACCCTGTGGGTTGTGTGATCGATCGATATTTCACCCTTCCGATAGCTCAGTAGGTCACGCCTTCACGCTATACTGTAAGAAGAGGACACGCAGTGAGGTAGTACTTAGTAATACTACTCGTGGTGTAGGGAAGCTCATCGAAGAGGCCATACGGATGATGAACTAACTGAAAGGAAGGGCGAGGTGGGAGGGTCGGGTGGGGGAGAAGGTACGGGGGGGGGGGGGGGGGGNGGGGGGGGGGGGGGGGGGCAGGTTTGGTTCACAGAATGAAGAGAGAGAGAGAGAGAGATGACCATCTATATACCCTTGGGCGGGCTACTCTTAAAATGCATCTACTATAATACTACAAATTGCAACTCTTCTACCATCTCCGCCTCTCGCAGTAACATGCACAACTCAACTATGAAACCCCTAGCTTAGTGAACCCCCCCCCCCATCCCCAAATCACTGAATACCTCCACGCCGCTTCGCGCTTTGTGCTAGGGACATGCCTTACTGGTCGGTGCAAACCCGACGATGTGCTCCCACAGACCAGCGTGCAACAGCAGCTGAGTCCTGCAGCAGCGTTTTTCTTGGTGAATAAACACTAAACTCTAGGTAATTATCACGTAAAGTCCCGTCGCTGTAATTATCACAGCCCAAAAGCCCGGCAAATACCAATATATAACCCTAACCCTATCCCCAACCCTGACCCTACTAGTATCTTCACCCCGAAACGCAAGGTCTGACATCCGGGGATGGCTCGCAAACGTCCCCGTAGTCGTGATTTAAATATCGCCTACGTAGTCGTGATTGTCAGTTGCCCTCCGTTCCAGGATTTGTAGGGATGCGAGGGTCTATGGTGATCCGACTTTGTACAGCCACATGCATGATATTGAGACCCCCCCCCGTCTTCCGTCTGCTCCGGGGGGGGGGAAGCTAGTTCCAATCAGGAAGTAAGCGTGCTACGATAGAGGTATACCTTTTTTTGGCTGATTTTTTTTCTGAATGACCTATTAAAGGTTAAAGGCTCCTTAACCCCAAAATGGTCGGAATTGCAGTCTTGTGTGGCAATATATTTCGTCGTTTACTTAAGACGAGATGGGACTTTTCATAGGGTATTCCGGAGGACCATAGTAAATAGGACCAAATGTCTATATTGTTAGTAAGAATAGGTACGTAAATGTATAGTTTTTTGTGTAAACCGTAGGTCCCATTTACTATAGTCCCCCGTACCAGCGCTTTTTTTTTCCCTTCAAAATCAGTTTTTGGGTTTGGTATAGAGAGCTCCTCAGGTGATGACCACCCTCAGAAGGCAAAACCTTATTAATATGGTGCACCTCTACCGTAGCAGGCGTTGGGGGGCGGGGGGGGCTGGTTCCAATCAGTGGAGCTTTCTCTACACTCGGGACGGGTGAATAAAGGGGGGGGGGCGACAGCAAGGAAAGGGGAGACACAGCAGAGTGGGGGGTGTACTCATGTCGTGCATGGCCGTAGTCTCCTACGTATGGCTATAGACCCTCGCATCCCTGTATATACAATGCCAGCACGGACAGAGCACGTCGCAGGTTGGGGGAGCGGGGAGGGGGGCGCGTACTCGATATTCATGCATGGTCGTAGTCGTATGGCCATAGACCCTCGCATCGGGGGGGGGGGGGGGGGGGGGAGCCCCCCCCCCCCCCCCGCTCTCCCCCCCCCGGTGTATGGTCGTATACGACTACGACCATGCATGAAAATGAAGTACACCCCCCCCCGCCCACCCTGGCCAAATCGCCTTTATATTTATAGCTATATAATACATCGACTACAACTAAGTGCAGTTACACAAAATAAAGCGAGTTCGGGGGCGGGGGGTTGTACTCGATATCATGCATGGCCGTAGTCGTATGACCATAGACCCTCGCATCCCTACAATGCCGGGACGGAGCACGTCGGGTTTTCACCGACCAGGAAGGCTCAAGATTTTCTCAAGATAAATTATTTTCGTTGTATATACTGTCGTAGCGAGACCCCTGCGAAATCTCTTGTATATACTTAGAGGAGTAAATAGCAAGTAGTGCACCCGTTCTTTCTGGAGAATCTTGTACCCTTCGGCGCTGCTAGCCATTTTTATGGGGCAAACTACTTGAAATCAGTCTACAATAACTTTTTTCCAGTTGACAAGTTTTGAGACTCGCGGCAAAAAAAAGCGACGTACATCTTGGTGCTGCCATGGTGGGTGTAGGCGATTGGCGGGCGTTGGCAGCTCAAGACATGAAGTGGTACAGTGGGGGTCCCCCAATCAGGCGGCCTGAGTAAGGCGGTATTCCCGATATAAGGCGGTCAAAATCGCTTGGCGGGACTGGGGACGCTGGGATGAATGAGGCGGCTTCCCTCTATAAGGCAGTCATCATATGGCTCTGGCACACCACACCGCCTTATTGGGGGACGCCTGCTGTAGCTCAGTCGCATTTTTTTTTACGCAGGAGGCATTTAGTAAGTGTGTGGAGAGCATGACGCTATTAATATATGTTTTATAGGTGAAGCGTATCATATACCCTGGTGTGCTACGACCTTAGCACCCCGTGGATAAAAAAAGAGAGATGATGACCACGTCGTAAAAAAACGGGAAACAAATAATAAGGAAGTTTGCCACCAACAGACCTCACATCTCGCTGGTTGTGCTGTTTTTTGCGTGTTATTTAATAAAATGGCTTATTATGGATAACAAAAAACAAGACGACGAGCATTCCCGAAAAAAACGTATTCTACTACGTACGTACTACGTAAAATCAAAATATGTATATCCGGTACTCGTTTAGCAAAATGAAAAAACAAGAAGCTTCCATACCAAAACATGAAGAGTATATGGCAACAAAAAGCGCAAGCAAGCAAGAAAAGCAGAGCGAGCGGTCATCAATCGAACCCCATCAATAAATATTTGACACCAAACACACATCGCCGTCCATCGTTACTTCCATTATTTGTGGGACGTGACCCGAAACTCACTGCCCTACTCCTACTACTGGTGCACGCATCCCAATCGTCTTCAAAGCAAAAAAAAAAACCCAACCCCCTCTGATTGTCCCCAACCCAACCCAAACCACCGCACGCACTAACCTGGTACATTTGTAATGATCCATTGAATGCCGAGAAAAGATGCCTACAATTGAAATTCCATTTCTGCGATCGAGCGCGGAATATTCTCATTTGGCCTTCCTTCTCCACCCCTCACCCCCCCCTCCATCCCTCCCGCCTCCACCTCGTGTTCGAACCCACGACGATGTCGCCACACGACAATAATGGCGGTCGAAAAATCGAAAAGAAAATCGCCGCAACACTTCATTAAAAAAGGAGGCAACGCATACTACTGTAGGAGAGCTTTACAAGTAAAGTTCGGAGGTTGCTTTCCTGGCGTGGGAAACGAAGGGCTGGAAACACAAGGAGGGAGGAGTGTGTGTGTGCTGCCGCCAAAAAATAACAAGGAAAAAGAAAAAAAAGACGAAAAAAAGAAAATGGAACACAGAAAGAACAGGTAGGTACATCAAATATACACGGTCCCAAGTTGACACTCAACGTTCAACTCGGGGGAAAGTGTACACGTGTACGTACGAAGGGTTCATTTGCCGAGAACAAGAAAAAAAAAAAGAAAAAAAAAAAACGATTGTTTTTTTAATCTTAACATTCCAACTTTTAAGATTCCAAACCAAAAAAAAAAACGGGCACCGTCCTCACGGATCGCCTCCCGGACGCGAAACACTCGAAGGAGTACTATGCGCATGCTACCCTACATAACCCCACTTCAAAAATAACTCTGGGCACCTCTGAGTGGCTAGCCCCTTTCCGAGAGTCAAAACAAACGAAAAAAGGCGCGAGCATATTGATTAGCGTGCCCTCCCTCGAACCATCGGGCGCCTCTCTCTTCTCTCTCTGCCTAGCGTGGAATTTTTTTTTTTTTTTTCACTACTGTACTTTTCGCATAAGGGTAAACATGCTGCAAGCACTAAGGGAAGCAGAACACCAGCGGGCCTTCATGCCATCCTTCATGCTTTCATTTTTCGGGAACTCGGGGGCAAAACTACGCGCGGGCTTTGTACCCGAATCTTGCGTGCGCGCGAATGCGCCCGGCACGCCTATTATACCGGACGACCTTCCTCCTACCCCCCCCCCTACCGCCTCCGGAGTACCACACAACTTGAAACTGTCTAGCCTCTCTGTATGTAATCTCCGTGAATGGTAGGGGCGGGGGGGTGGACGAAAGTACAAGGCAAACAACGCAATTCAAGGGAAACTACGGTTAAAACATCAACGTGGATTTCGGCGGGACAAGACAAAAAAAAGAAACAAAACAATCTCGCAACTGTCTGAATTTTTCGTCTCCTCTCTCGTCAGTCTCCGCGAACAGCAAAATCCGAGCGCTCGAAAATCGAAACGCACGGCTCGCTCGAAAAAATGGCAGAGGAAGCACGGGGGGGGGGGGACGCGCGCTGTATCAAAAGAACGCCTCCCCCCCCTACCCATGCCCTCTCACACTCGACACCGACGACTCAAGGTCATCGGGCATCGACGCGGACACAGGGGGGCAACTGAACTCCCCATGGAGCCTGGAGTCAGCTTGTGTGCTCCCTTGCCGCAAGGCCAACCACTAGCTCTTGTATGACTCCCATCCAGCCCCCCTTTCCCTCTCCCAAATCCCGTACTCGTTCGTGGAAACCTCTAGCGCCTCATCATCCTTCTACCACCACCACCACTCTCCCTCCCCCTCCCTCCCATCACTCAAAACCATCATCTTTTCTCTCTTCGTCAACCGAAAAAAGAGAAAGGAAGAAAAAAAAGGATACGGAACAACAAAGAAAAAAAAAAGCTACGGATTTCATTTCACGCGGCTGTACATTTAAAGTGCCGACAAAAACTGGAAACCTGCGTTTTCACGCACGGAACGCACGCACCACGCACCTCACGAGGGGCGGGGAGGAGGGGGGGGGGGCCCGAAGGGACCGTAGCTAGCAATCTACCAATGGGCGGCACCAATACCACGCCCCCCCCCCCCCCCCCCCCCCCCCGGGGGGGGGGGGGGGGGGGGGGGGGCGTGGTATTGGTGCCGCCCATTGGTAGATTGCTAGCTACGGTCCCTTCGGGCCCCCCCCCCCCCCCCCCCCCCCCCCCCCTCCCTGTTTCCCTTGAATTGCGTTGTTTGCCTTGTACTTTCGTCCACCCCCCCGCCCCTACCATTCACGGAGATTACATACAGAGAGGCTAGACAGTTTCAAGTTGTGTGGTACTCCGGAGGCGGTAGGGGGGGGGGTAGGAGGAAGGTCGTCCGGTATAATAGGCGTGCCGGGCGCATTCGCGCGCACGCAAGATTCGGGTACAAAGCCCGCGCGTAGTTTTGCCCCCGAGTTCCCGAAAAATGAAAGCATGAAGGATGGCATGAAGGCCCGCTGGTGTTCTGCTTCCCTTAGTGCTTGCAGCATGTTTACCCTTATGCGAAAAGTACAGTAGTGAAAAAAAAAAAAAAAACCACCCCAAGGTACACTCATCATTCCCCCAACATCCAAGGACGTCCGCAGCAAGCTTGCCCGATCAACGCAACACACAAGGAGAGAACTACAGGCGCACCTAAACTAAGCATCACCACCCTACCCGCCCGCCCGCGCAAGGCACAGCACAACGCACCGACCCGCAACGCACGCACACCCCCGCCCCTACAAACGAGCGGACCGGACCGCGGACCGGACCACAAACACAAGGGGAGACAGCAAAGCTCTTCTTAGTTGCGCGCCGCGGCGAAGATCGCGAACATACCACCCGCCATCGCCGCCAGCGTCACGAGGCCGCCGGCAGACGCGGGCGAAGACGCGCCGCTTGTCGGTGGTGCCGTGCTGGGGGAAACGGTAGAGGACGAAGCGGTAGGCGCGGAGCTCCCAAGTTCGCGGGTGGCCGTGGTAGGCGCCCCGGTAGTGATCTCGTCAGAAGTCGTAGGCGCCGCCGTGGGCACGCCGGTCCCGAAGTCAATCCCGCGAGAGCCGGCGGTGGGCGCGGCCGTCTGCCCGAACACGGTCGGGGCCATGGAGAACGATCCCCCGCGAGAGCCGGCGGTGGGTGCGATGGTGGCTCCCGGGAGCGGGGCGGCGGTGGGGAACTCGGTGTAGGTACCGTTGACCATGATGCAGGGGGCTTCCACGCCGTCACCGCAGCTCACGCCAGAGGCGAGGATGGTGGCCGAGCAGCAGTCGGAGGCTCCGTTGGTGAAGGGGATTCCACCGCAGCCGACACCACCGCAGACGCCGTCGCAGGCCTCGGCGCAGCAGACGGTGCCGTCCTGGACTCCGGCGAGACCGTTGGGGCAGGTGGATGCCAGCACCTCTGAAGTGCACAAAGCAGAAAGGAGGCCGACAGGGGGGCGGGCGCGGGGGTGGGGCAGCAGAAATTTTAGTGACTTGTATTACGCGTATAGAATATCTATCACACTACGAGTGTGTTGATTATCGTACATTGGACATGATGAGAGTTACTCGCGTGCGGAAAAAAACAAAAAACGACCTGAAAAAAACGAAACGAAAAATAAAATAAAAAACTGAAAACTCACCAGGGGTGTCGAGCTGGCAGGGGGCAACGTTGGTCACGGAGCAGAGCTGGCCGGTCGCCGCGATGGTCGAAGAGCAGCAGTCGCTGGCCTCGAGCCCGGGGATGTTGCCGCACCCAGCGCCGCCGCACTGTCCGCACGCGGCGTCGCAGCATACGTCACTGCTCTCGATACCGGCGAGGCCGTTGCTGCAGGTCGAGTTTGTGTCCAAGGTCACTGTAGAGAGAGAAAAAAATAAAAATAAAATGGAGGTAGGGGAAAAAAATAAAAAAAAATTTACACGGATGGGACGGGGGGCGTGATGGGTACTCGTCGTATCATACAGCAGTAATGGTACACTATGTACAGTGCCTGTTGAGTAATGCCGGCTGCCCGCTATTTATTACAGTAGGGACATGCCTCGATCGTTCACTCTGACGACCACGCCACGTGAGCACCAACTCTCAAGAATTTAACTAGCAGATCTGAATTCAACTCTAGGGTATTTCAACAGCAGCGCACAGGTATATAGGTCGTCGGTTCACTCGGGCAACAAAACAGGTACGTGTAGAATGCAGATACCAGGTACCAAGTACGCATTTTCGTGCGTGTGTGTGTACTTCACATTATTAATGGAATACAGCAGTCAAACACACAGGAACCACGGGGGAAATATTTTTCGAGTTTCGTCGAAACTATGGGGAGGGGGGGGGGAACACATAAAAAAAAGGGGGTGGGTAGTAAAGATCTCGTGTGGAGATCAGAGTAGGAGAGGTTTCTTTGAAATCCAAATCCAAACTGGGCGTTTCCATTTGCAGACACGACCCTGCGCATGCAACTGACCCTGCTGTGTGCCGTACCTATACTCTCCCAAAATATAGGTACGGTTTGTGCGTTCATATATAATGCAAACGATCATTGTGTTTTCGGGCCCGACTGGTACATAAATAAGTAGCACCAGGTATCTGCCACGTATGCCGGGAGAAAGTCGTGTATGGTATTATACATGCCATACTCGTTTTGATCGAAATTTTACAGTTTACAACAAATGGGTCGTTTGTATCATGTTATTGGTACACATTCTATACCCTGCTGGTACGTACGTAGCAAGACGGCACCTATTTTTTATTCTTTGCCGGCAAATTTTGTCAGGTGCGCTGTCACCACCATTACGTACTGCTGTCTTGTCAAGTACGAGCACGCAGCATACCACCATGCACACCAAAAGTATCACATCCAGAAAGCTGCGTCTGCGTGTCGTACGTCTTATCAAGGGTCTCCGTCCGTGCTTTGCAGCCAGGCATCTGCTTGCCAGGCCAGCGTACATCTCCTTACTACTTATGGAGCCCGGGCGGGCTGTTGCTCTACTGATACAAAATAACAATCGTCACACATTTCCGACATCTTGACCCCCTTGAGAACTGGCCCCCCGTTTCTTGGGACAAAACTACTTGGAATTAGTGTGCGACCTTTTTTTCAGTCCTGAATGGGTTAAGAACTGGACCCCGGTTTTTGGAGGCAAACTACCTGAAATTCATGTGGGATAGTTTTTTTCAGTAGTTGTGAATGGGAAAAGTTCTTTCGTCTCACCGGCTTCCACAACGCAGGGGGCCACGCCGGTGTCGGCGCAAGAGGCTCCCGCCGCGATGATTTGTGTCGCGCAGCACTGGCTGGCGTCCACTCCAGCGATAGAACCGCACCCCTCCCCTCCGCACGCGTCTCCGCAGATGAGCGGGCAGCAAACGTCGGTGTCGGGGTCCTGGACTCCGGTGAGACCGTTAACGCATTGTGAGTCGTTGGACGCAGCGGCTGGAAAGGCGGACAGACGAGACAGGGGGAAGGAAGCGAGCGAGTGCGTGGGGTTAATCAAGTGTTGGGTATCAAATTATATCGCAAGTTATCGAAGTAAGAAATATCGCACTTTCGATATGTGTATCGTTTGAACCGAGCGTGTTTTGTTTTGTGACTTTTCACGCCCTTAATCGATTCACTGCACTTGTTTGGGGGGTCAGGGTGTTGGACATCGGGTGGACTGGATATATTGCCTTGGAAGGAAAAATATACCAGGTTTATACTTTTTTCCATACTACAGCAGTGTGGAAATGATGATGACTTATTTCACATCGCGAATCGTTCATCAGACAAACTATTCATATAATAGATGACTAATATTAATTTGTAACATAATATCTGAAAAACAACTAAAAAAAGTTTCACCTTTTCTCACGTTTTTCAACCAGGCCAATGAAAAAGGTTGCATTTTGCATTATTTGCTTCTTCGTTATTTGCAGCGCGTAGCGACCAGCGGACCCCGGAAAAACCCCATTAAAATGAAGACAAAAACACTTGAGAACCCGTCCCCCATTTTTGGGTACAAACGTAGAATTAGTATAGGATAAGTTTTTCAGTTCTGAATGGGTTAACAAAAAAAACATATGTAGTTGGACACGTATTATTCGACGATACGTATTAATAGTTCGTTCAGTTCAGATAGATTACAAGGAACAATACGCAGGTAGAGAAGCAGGTAGCGAAGTACGTGCGACTATATCATGAGTAAGCGCTTGACGCATGGTCTGCGTGTGGTATGCTTTGCCTGCGTGTCCCATATACGAGCGTCTTGGCGATACTCTGCTTTTAAGCATAGTATGGCGATACTCTGCTTTTAAGCATAGTATATAGCTATTTTACGTATATCGGATTTTTGGAATAAATATCACCGAAAAGGCAGTAAGGTAATTAAGTGACACCAAAAGCGATGCAACAACCTACGACGACAGCCTGCATGCAACAAGAAGGAAAAAAACGCACGGCCCACACACGGGGCCAGTCAGCGCACACAATGCACGGCACACGTCACGCGAAAAAAAAAGACACAAAACAATGTCCATACCGTAACTTTCTTCACTTTTGGTTCCCAGCTTTTAGGGGTCTCCATTCCGGGCCATAAGACAAATATATACCGGTACCCGGTACCAGACACTCGTAAAATTCAGGTAAAAAATCGGTATTTGAGATTTGCCGACAGGACTTATAAAATACGTGAGAGGAGCATAAAAATAGAGAGGGGGGGGGTATGAAAAGATCGGTAAATAAATGTATTAATAGTTGCAGACGGTGAGGTAGGCCGGCTGCTGCTACTCGTATATATGATGACCGGTATTTTGTTGTGCACACTGCTCGATTAACAGAAATGGGGTAAAAAAACTCGAGAACGCACGCACGCACGCCTGAGCGAAAACAAACTCGCGAGGCACGCATCGCCTGCACGCATACGTTGTACTCGACACAAAATCCTGGACTACTACTCCTGAACCGCTGCTGTACCTTGACCAAACCAAACAACCGATAAAAAAAGCAAACTTAAGAGATACCAGAGTAGTGATCCCTCTATAAGTGCCGATTTCCGAGCGAATCCACAGGGTTAGTGTGGAGTAGTAGTGCCGGTTGCCAATATAGTGCCGGTTTTGTTTCCTGATACCGTCCGTAAAATAAAATATACGTACCGGCACTATAACGAGGGACTACTGCATGTACCATACCCGTTATTATAACTCACATGTGGTGATGATGCAAGGTGCGGCCCCGGTGTCCGAGCACAGCGACCCGGAGTCAACGATTTCGGTGGCGCAGCAGTCCGCCGAGGTCAACGTGGAGTTCACGGGCGTGCACCCGATCCCTCCGCAGGTCCCGCACTCCGCGACACAGCACGCGTCCAAGCTCGATGCCTCTACACCCGGGAGGCCGTTGCTGCACATCGACTGCGCGCCTGCATGACACCCACACCAACAAACACGCCCAGAAGACAAGCGAGGACAAGCGAGGGAGACAAGGCGAGGGAGACAAGGCGAGGCAAGGGAAAGGAGAGAGAGGGGGTTAGCCGACACGTGCAGAAATGGACTACGAAAAAAGCTGACAAAAAACTGAGAGCCAAGGAGACAAGCAACCTTGAAAAATAATAATCCGGATGTGCAGTGCAGTACACACCGGCGTTGGGAGAGAAAGAATACACCCCGCGAGCAAAATCCCCGGGTCCGTCAGGAAAAGCCGAGCCAAGCAGTTTTCTTTTGTCGCGTGTGCTGCGTGTTGAATATTCTACTCATCTTTCTCCACGCATTTTAAGCGCTTGTTCTGTATCAAAACCACAGCCGGCTCACACAACCAATAGCAGGGGCATCTATCTACTGCTGTACAGCATACAGCAGTATATAGTGATCCGTCACATGAAAAACCCATCCCAGCTATGTACGTCGCATTTCTGGTACATGCGAGTACGTACGTACAACATAGATGAAAATTGCCCGGATGGCACGCAAGACTGACGCAAGAGGGGTATGTAGGGTGGTGGACAGAGAAGAGAGAGAAAGTAAGAAGGGAGACAGGGAGCGAAAACCAACTGCATTCGTACTTGTAAAAACGAAATGAAGAAGCGGACGGGGCAAAACAAAAAGCAAACAATTTTGGTCTTCAATTTGTACAGCAGTACCGAAAGGAATGAGGACGGAACAGGCAAACAGAACGTGTTTTTCGCTGAAACAACCAAGTCTGACGTGTACTACTGTAGTATGTACCTCCGCCACCAGCAAACGTAAAAGCAAAGCCAAGCCCAATCTGGAGGGGGCAGCTACTTCAACCAGGCCTTACGCTCGATACCCTCACCCTGTCGCTACACGGGGCTTGCTAAATACGGTGAGATACCAGGACGAGGGCCGTATAAAACGGGACAAGTTAAAGCAGGCTTGATATGATCTAGACGACGGCACAGCAGAACCACCAACCGCTCAAGACACGCTGATGACGAAACGGTGACGAGAAAGAGCCGAAAAATAAATCGCAAAAAAGAGAAATGGAAGAGCCGGGGGCGGGGGAGGGGAGGGCAACGCAAGCAAACCCACAAGGAAAATCGATACACAAGAGTGTCCCGATACTACTGCTGCTGCAGACACTAGGTTTCAGAGAGAGGGCACCCGTTGTTGCTGAGGGCGGTACTTGAAACAGCGGCATGTGCTCCTGATGGCAGCCGAAACGAGAAGGAGAACCAAACAGGCGAGGGAACTACGTCCGGGGCGTACGTACTCACAAAAATAAAAGCGAAAAAAATAAGAAGCCGCGACCGCCGTGGCCTTGTTGTAGCCTACTGTAGTCTCAAGATCTCCAAAAAAAAAAGTTCCATCTGTTTTTTAGTATGCAAAAAGAACGATTTTCCCATATACGAGAGTAGCTCGTTCGTTCGCTCTCCGCTCTGTGCTCTCTCTCACCTGCCGGGCTGACGGTGCCCACAAACACAAGGGTCGCCCCCAACAAAGCTGCCATGCTCATCTTGCCCATCATGATTTTCGACCTGTCTGACTTGTGAACAGCGGGAGGGGAGGAGAGGAGAGGAGAGGAGAGGGAGGGAATGGACGGAGTGGGTGGGGTAGGTAGGCAAGAGGTCAAATAAAAAAATAGAAAATCGGGGGGACATTCAATTGATGATTTGATTTGCAAAAAGCAAGAGTCGGCGCTGCTCGCTTTTCGAACTTTCGGCTCATCTCTCGCTTAAACTTTTGCAAGCAAAGCCAGTTTCGGCCTCGTCGCTGTCGCACGCACACCACGTGAGACGCCGCTTGCCCATGGTACCTACCACGAGAGGCAACACGAGGCAGTATCAACCTCGAGGATAGGGAACAATGCTCTCCAAGGGAAGCATTGTACGGGCCTCTCCTACGATGTCGCAAGCAAGGCCATAGTAACAGTTCCGAACACCAAAATATAAAAAATATCGAACCATTGCTAGCCACGAACCCTCGAGCAGAAAGGGCGCCAACACCGAAAAACAAAGCAAGCACCGCCCGGCGTCAGCGGTGGACCGGTGCGTGCACCGACCGCTCGCTCCCGCCGCATACGCCGAGGTGCAGACTGCCACTGGCGTACCAAGACAAGAGACACTTGGCAGCCGGAGAGCTAAAACCCAGCTGCCCCAAGTTCCCATCCAATCCCCAAGTCTCCAAGTAGCTCGCGTTTTGCTCTCGTTTTTGCTCCTCGATCGCGTTTCCAGAGCTCAACGGTCCATTTTGGAGAGCTGATGCAGAGGTAGCTCGAACGCTCACACCGAGCTCCTCTGCAATCAACGCCGGCGCCGACAGCGGGAAAGCACACCCTCCACTCGCGATCCATGGCTGGCCGTCCCTAACCGCTTCCGAGCTGTCGGCGGTCTCGCGCCGAGGCAGTGACCTTGAAGCTCGAGACCCAACAGCCAAGCAACACCGAAGACTATATGCCACCGAGCCGGATACGTACCAGGCAGGTGTTCATAGAACAGTTAATTTTGTATTTGATTTCGAGAGAGGAAGCCTTGTTTACTAAAATAGACTTCCAAAGCTAGAGGACGGACTACGACGAACAACCGTCCGGTCCTGATATCCGCGCGCGTGCTCCTCGTCACGGTATGGCTCCTATCGCGGGGGCTCTCACCTCTGCCTTCGGAAGATGGAAGGTAGGTTAGGGCAGGCGAAAGTCCTGAAGGAGATTTGAGGCTTGTGGCAACTTGGGGATGTGGATGTTTGAGCGTGCGCGATGAGGTGGAACGAGAATATTTCAAAACCTGGAACCACAGTGATCTGCCGAAGTCCTAAAGTGGCACAACGATCCGACCGGAAATCACTGGAAAAATGTACGTAAATTCGAAAATTTTGAAAAATTCTACATGATCTTTGAATAAAATTTCAAAATTTGTGGCTTCCGTGTTTTTGTGAGCCGTTTAAGTATTACGTTTTTTCAAGATGCCTCATCAATATGCTTGCGCAAGGGTGTTGGGTGTTTCGCCAAAGGTGCAGAGCGCGAGTTGACAAAGTTCGATGCAAAGTCAACCAGGAGTAGCAAAGCTGAACCGTCTGCGCGATGAAAGTCAAGGCACATACCGGGGAAGGGAACATAGGATACCTGTAACTCCGGCTTGTCCAGAAGGCCGCTTATGATATGGTACTTATTTACTCTTGTATCCGAGTTGGGCTTGTAAGGGCAATAAAAAATCACAAATGTCCTTGCAAAAATCACAAAATTTATTCACAAAAAACTTATTTGTGCGAGTAGTTGGCTTTTTGTTTTTTGACGATGGGTGAGACGGGGTCCGCCAGGGTCCGCCTTGATAATACATACTGCCGAACTGGTTTGGTATGCTTCTCATCCCTCTCTGATCTGCCTCTCTCTGTGCCGGCGGCTGTGCCTGCGCATCGGACGCTCCAAGCAAACATCTACCGTATAAATATGTACCAGTACAGCAGTACACGCAACAAACAACGGGCATCTCTCACAGCAGTTGGGACCGGATACGGTACTCGTATACAGCAGTACCACGAGTACGTACGTACTCTGATGTACATACGAGCGCATAGATGATGATGATGATGTCATCGGATTTTTTTTTTATAAATTTTGATGGCTCAGATTTTTTTTATATAAAAATTGAAAACATCCTACGAGTACTCGTATTTTGTTTTTTGGTTGTTTGTTGGTTGTTTTGTTGTTGTTGCTTCCTTTGTTCCGCGGATCGTTCAGCAAAAGCACGATACACTCTCTGACATCAGGCGGGACATGCGCCGTGCGCGCTTTTGCTGTGATCGCAACAATTTTATCTGGAAGTGTGTTCACGAGGGTTTAGGGGTATTTAATACCGCGTAGCTCACCCGTCTCACCTGATTCCGTGTATTTATAGCACATCGTCTTCATAAATATCTAAATGACATTATTTAATAACTCAATAATAATGTACTGTGGTTGTTACGCCGTCGGAACCCCCCCCCCCCCCCCCCCCCCCCCCCCCTCCCCCCCCCCCCCCTCGACCACAAAAAAAGTATGCACTCTGTGGTTTGCTCTGCTTGCTGCTGCTGGTCTGGTGCTGCTGCTTGCTGCTGCTGTTGGCGTGGTTTCCTCTTTTTTACCAGTGGCTCCGGCGCACGAGAGAGAGGAAACGTAAACGTATCATAGACCAATCTGGGCGTAGTTTTAAGGACCGCTTGGTATTCATATTAATGTGTGAGCGGTCCTTATATTTACGCCCAGAGTGGTATGTTTTTTTACCCTGTGGTCTGGTTGCAACTTGCAACTAATGGTTTTGCTGTTCTTCTGCAGAAAAGGACCTTACTTATTACAAGAGTAAGAGTACGGGGTCGGCCGTCGTTGCCTTAACTATATACCCTGGTATCATACGTATTATATGATACCAGGTATCATAAGTACCAGGTATCCAGCAGGTATACATAGTGAACGCCAGACCTCAGATCAGCTGCGGTAAGAAAAAAAACAGTACCTGGTATCATGAGAAAAAGACAAGACTGAGATTTTTTAACTAAAATAAGACATTCGGGAGTCGTTCTACTGAAGAAAGTATAGTGTAGAAACCTCCCCGTTCTCAAATAAGAAATCCACACAGCCTGAACCAGCTTTCCTGTGTTTCTTAATACCTGGCAGTAGTAGGTGTCCTGCACGACTATTCTTTTTTTTCCCCCGTGGTTTCTGTTATGTTGGACCTTTGATAAATAATGTCGGCTCAGCCTCGATCCCTCGTGGTAGCCAATAGTTCGAGAAGAAACATTCCAGCCTAAACTGGATCTACGCTTTCTTCTTGTTTCCATTTCTGCATAAATACCCTTCCGACCAGGCATGCATACCAGCACTTATTATCTACCAGGTTATACCTAATGCATTCGCCTCCTAAGCCGCGCCTGCAGGCCCCATCATGGGTGATATTTGGCCACCCCCGCCCCCCCCGGCCGATGCGTGGTAAATGTTCAAATGACTACGGCAAGCAACAAATGAGTGCCCCCCCCCACCCCCCTCCCCTCTCCTGCTCTTCCTACACTGCTGTAGTCTCCTGGCGACCCCACAAAATATGGAGTTAGAAGCGAGACACCCTCCTCGAGATGGCCTGGTATCCGAGACGGCCGAGACTATCAATAAGAGGCGGTCCATACAGTTTCCTTTTCATAGCAAGGGACCGTTCACCTCTCTACCTCCCACTACACTGTTAGCGGCTAGATGGTCCATGAAGCTGCTACCTTGTCCTCCGAGAAACGTACAGCTTTAATTTCCACCGCGAAAGGGGCAAAAGCTTCTGTGGCTGCACTCGTAGAAGGACGCATGCGTCCTGGACAAGAGTAGCGCTGACTCTTGCGCGCCTCGGAGGCCATAGAGGCAGCTGAGCCGTCATGGCCAGCGCTGCCGCCACGCAGGTATACATCCCCGAGCTTGCGGGTCAATGTGGGCTGAATCTTAGAGAATCGCGTTTTCACGGCACTCCAGGTTCGACGCATCCCAAAGCCCCCCCCCGCTCCTGATGACTGGAAGTGGCTACACCAGAAATTAAATCAATTCATTGGAGGCTGTCGTCCATATGCAAGTCCGCCTCACAGGCGGTTCTTAGCAGGATGCAGCTCACCCTCCATGCGACTCGCCCAATACCTCACGGCGCTTCGCGCTTGGTGCAAGTAATGTCTGCCTGGTTGGTGAAAACCCAACGTGCTCCGTCCCGGCATTGTAGGGATGCGAGGGTCTATGGTCATACGACTACGGCCGTGCACGACATGAGCACACCCCCCCCTCCTGATGACGATGCCCATCCCCAGGTTCCGACCCACCGTAAAAGACTCCCCGCTTTCGACTTGGCGAAGAACTCCAAGCCCCTTGAGGCTGCGAGAGATCTCGGCGAGAATAGGCTGGTGCTGATTCACGTGCGCTCCTCCTCCTCCTCCCCCTGCTCGTGGCGCAGACGCGCGCGTTTCGTCGCGTGTCCACGTCGACTGCGTCGTGGCAGGGGCAGCTAGCTCACCGCCACGCACTCCTCAATACCCACCATCCGTCTTCCTATCCCCAAGAACTCTGAGGAAGGTACGCATGACCTCGGAGTCAGTGCGTTGACCGCACTCGAAGGTAGACGGTAGCTCCAGCCCCCCCAGAGACTCCGGTAGCGAGCCTTGGCAGAGACTCTTGTCTCCACCCCCCCTATATATGGCGGGTTATCCGGTCTCGGCGGGAGTGGCATCTCTATCAGCTGGTCCAGAGAAGCTGTGTGTGCGGGCAGCATGACGGTCCCGGTTGACCAGCTTGCCCAATATTTGTTGGGGTTTCCAGGAGGGGGTCAGTAGTGACCGCGTCGTCTGCCGCCAGCATGTCGATCTCCGGGAGGGGCTTGGGGAAGCGTCATCCTCTGTGCCGAGGCCCGAATGCAGTCAAGATCAAGGACGATGCTGGCCATCGCTGCCCTTGGGACCCCCAATGTGTCCCGAATCTCCCTCAGGCTCGCTTTGAGCTGGATGATGATGCTCGCCGTAGGGGGCCCACTCCTCACTCTGTCTCCCCACCGGCAGGTAGAAGGTCCGCCAGAACCCCCGGTAAGCTTCCGGCCTTTCTCTCAATGGCAGCGGGCATTCTCCTTGCGTCCAAGGACGGCAGCCCCCCAATTCGAATGGTAGGAGGCTACATTAAGATTGTCGAAATCGGGAATGGCGGGGCGATGAAAGTATCGTTCGAAGAGAGCCGGCCTCCTCCCGCCCCCATGGAGGGGTGCGCTTGAGCTTGCTGGTGAGACTGCAATGTCAGCTGGTCACCCGGGCACTGCGACCCTCCTGGAAGGCGAATTGCGCCTCGGCTGCTTCCGGTAGCTCTCGAAGGTGTTTCTCGTCCGCCCACTGCACCCCGTTGCCTGCCCCCCTGCAAGCTTCGAGGGACAAAACTCTCACCGAAGACACAATTCGAGCCAGCTTTCCCTTCCTGTGGCCGAGGGGTTGGAAGGCGATGCGATCCGCCGCTTTGGTTTGCTTTGTCCGGCATATCAGCGTGGCAGCGCGCTAGGCAGTCCGCGCCGCCGTCCCTCGCAGCCCCCGCCGCGCGCCCAACGACGTCCTCCTACTCCTCCGCGGGTGCGTGCTACCAAAAAGAGGTACGCAGCACTTTTTGGCCGAAGTATTTCTGGCTGGCCATTACCGACTAATAACCGACTATCACCGACTATTACTGACTGTTACTGACTATTAGTGACTATTGCTGACTATTACTGACTAGTAGTGACTATTGCTGACTATTGCTGACTATTGCTGACTATTTTCTGACTATTTTCTGACTATTTTCTGACTATTACTGACTATTACTGACTATTACTGACTATTAGTATACTCCTCAACTGAAGAACTTGAAGTAGAATATATTTGGACCATCAGGTGTGCTTTAACAATACCCCTCGTCGTATATCTAGGCCATGGGACTGATCATCGCGGTTAAGCTCAAGCCTACACTTTTCCTCAAAATCGGTATTTGGGAGAGGTATGTGGAGCTCACCAACAGAAGGGAATCTCAGAAATTTCAGGTGCTACCTCTACCGTAGCATGCGCCTGTGCCGATCGGAACGCCCATCGCCCTCTCACCCCCTCCTTCCTCAGCATTGCGGACGTCGACGCATTCTTTGCAGGAGCGAAACCCTCCTCCGCCGTCGGGGCGTTTTCTTTCGGGGGTGTAGCACCACCGTTTTTGGCGGGGTTATCGCTCGCGCCGAAGGGAGGCAATACCTCTATCCGTATTGCCGTGACCCCCATAAGGCCCGAGAGATGTAACATCTGTGCTTGGGAATGCTTCCCCTTCTTCTCCCTCGAACTCCTCTCGGGAGCGCTTCAGCCCCGACAACGACGCAAGGCAGAATGCCGCGGGCCCCATAGGGGCCTCCTGTTGGACCTCAGGGGCGCAAAGTGATCGTCCGGGTCTCCCGGGGGGCCATCTTGGAGTAGTATACGTCGGCTGGTCTCGCGCCATAACATTTCGGCACAAACGATGTAAGTAAGCCCTGGCACGTAGCTGGCCACCTCCTCGAGAACCACCGTCCTTTTGTCATTTTGACGTCGTTGACCGTGTTGGATCTGTCGGTGAGAACGAGCCAGTTGCCCAGTGTCGTGTAGCGCTCGTGGCCTCTGCCCCCCCGTGCTCCACCCCTGCTGGTACCGCGACCCCCAGACGTCTACCTCGCCTCGCGATTGACTTTCCTCTAGCTGCGTCCATCACCGCCGCATAGCCCCCGCGATCGTGAACCGCCTTCACGTACGGTATGCCAACGAAAATTGACCAACACTTATTCTCTAACGCGGTGAGCCGGGACAGCATAAAGAGCTGCCAGAGTTCTGGCGGGAATACGCCCGGCCCCCGGTCGACGATCCTCTTCGAGATTGTTTTTCATGCCCCTACCAAAATTCTCCCGTCCGATGTCGCTGTGGATGATGGACTGGAGGTGCGAGAATCGTGGACCATCATTTATCATTTCCGAGTCCCGACAGAATGCTGCGGGAGCTGAAGATGTCAAAGAGCACCTGGTGGGCGTAACTCTTCGTCCGGGCGCCACGGGGGATCACTTCCTTCCTCCACCTCTGTTCGAGCGCTCGCCAGCAGTGCGGCCGCTGCGGTCACGGGACGGGATATCGGCGGTATTGTTCTTCCAGCGGTGTGGCCTTTCGGCGGGGCTTCGGCCACCGACATGGCCCACATCTCCTCGTGTTTTGCCGAGCACGGCTCTGCCAGAAGGGTGCGTGCTTGCGACTTTCACCCCTCCGGCATGGTGGCACGCCGGTGACGCATGCTCGAGCTTCGCCTCCTCTAAAGCTTCTTGGCCGGCATCTCGCTTCCTTGTGTCCCCTCGCCTCGTGTAGAGGACTATGTACGTCACCGCTCTCCACAAAGGCAGGACGTCTCTGTCGCCTCTTGATGCAGCCGTCCGGAGAGTGCGGCAGGGCCGGCAGGGCGTACTACAGTTACCACAACTTAACCTTCTCGGCGCTTCAGAGGGGGGCGGGGAAATTACGATATAGAGGGACGGTTTCAGAATCGGCAACTGCGCGATTGGGGGGTTGGGGGTGATGAACAAAAAATTGGCATCCGAGTTACAATGGTTGCCATGCAAGCACTCGTACGGCACGGGTGCAACATGACCAACCTACCCGTATGTAATTCTGAGCCCTCGCGCTTCTCGTAAATTGTTGATAACACCAAATATATCACTGAGGCGGTCGCTATCTCGGGGGCCCAAAGGGGATAACCGCCCCCCGGAGGAGCGAGTATACGACGTCGCCAAGTCTCGGTTCCGCCGGTGATCTCCCCAAGGCGTGGCTGGTGATGCCTACTCGTAGCGCGTGAAACGCCTGCCAAGTTGCGGCGGCACGTATCTCCCTGTGGCGAAGCGTTGCTGCAGATCGCCGAGGGGGACGGCAATGAGTTGGTGATCCCATGCTCCGGCCTGTTCTGGCCCTATCTGCACCACAAACTACAGCTAAAAAAAGCGAGCCTGAGGGTGAACCGCGCATACTTTTTTCAATATAAGTTTTCGGGTAACTTGCTAATCGTTCTCAGAGCTCCCCCGAAGTCAGGAAGAAGCCCCGAAAAACTTAGATGCCACCCCTAATACCCATACCACTACTACTGCAGCACGATTCCCTCCAGTGCCTGGCACGTTCGCTACGCCCCGTTCCCTTTTCCCGTAGAGCCGACACCGCCACCGGAAAAGGGAGGCAAGCAGCGTGTTACGTCTCCTCCAAATAAAACGCGCTTTGTGGACCTCGAGGGTCGTTTTGGGCCCCGAGGGTCCATCTTGTCAGACGTTATTCCGCCGACCAAGCAAGACAAATGCTGTTTTTGCTCCCACGGCTCAGAGTGTTTTTCGGGGACGAACTACTAGGAATTAGTGTGGGATCATTACTGCGATTCTAGTAGGGCTAACCTAACCGCACCGCGCCGTACCGCACACCGCACCGCACCGCACCGTACCGTACCGTACGGTACTAGATAAGCACCAAACCACTGAGCTAAAAATCAGAGTAGACGTTTTGGCTCAGCGGCTATGGCACTCACCTGACTACCGCACAACCCGGGGTCGACTGGCTGTCAAGCACTGGGCCTCAGATGTAACCCGAGGGTTGCAACCCTTTTGATCAACGCAGCGCACTGCTGTTTTGCCTACCGGATTGAGAGGCTGTCGACACCTTGAGGCGTGCCACGATAGAGGAGGTATACCTTTTTTTGGCTTTTTTTTGTGATTGACCTATTAAAGGTTAAAGGCTCCTTAACCCAACATCGTCGGAATTCCAGTATTTCTTGTGCTGCAATCCTTTTCATTGTTTATACTCAACCCTTTAACCCTTTTACTACTCCAAAAATGAGACCACACTAATTCCAAGTAGTTTTGTCCCAAAAAAGTGGTTGCAGTTCTGAAGGGGTTAAGAACCGATCCCACATTTTTACGGAAAAAAGTACCGGTCCCACGTTTTTAGGGGGAAAAGTACTTGGAATTAGTGTGGGATACGTTTAGGCAGTTCTGAAAGGGTTTAAGAGCATGGGATTGTTCATCGTGTATATACGTAGATAGCATTTTTATTTTGCTTTAAAATATTTTTTGTGGGTGAGGTATAGACAGAGCTCCTTAAGTGACCGCCCTTAGAAGGCAAAACATGGTGCGCCTCTACCGCAGCTTTCGTCCCTGGTGGAGATTACGACGTTGTTCAACGTCTCCACAAGGGGTTATTTACGCCCACGTTATGTAATGGGGGTATCCCGGACACCTGCGACATAGTATCTGGTCGGCTCCGGTCCTGTCGACGTCCCACTGTAGGAAGTTGGCTGACTGCTTGGTGCCCCTCACCCCCCCCCCCCCCCCCCCGGGCCACTCAGAGCGGCATGCAGCGCAGGGGCTGGGGTCGACATGCCCGCTCACGAGGCGTTCCGCGCTCGCTCCAACATGCCGCAAGCGTGCGCAAACCCTCGGTAGGCGCACAGATGGGTGCCCGTATGTATGCATGAGGTTATCTCCTCTGAGTTCCCAACAGATGAGTCGAGCCGTCTATGGGTGTGTGTGTGTTCTTCACATTAAACCTTCCTTTCTACCCGTCGACACCCAGCACACCCAGTGTCCGTGCCGATTCTTCATCCTAAAAAGGTACCAGTTCTGTGGTCACAAAACTACGACACAGAGATACTACGCTCAGTGAAGTAAGCAGAGCAGACAATGCAATGCCATATACGACAGGCAAGACCTACCCTGCTAGCAATCCAGGTGCATGTAAGAGAAAAAGAGAAAAAAAGAACTCGGCCGCAGCAGCAGTACACGAATATTGAGTGTCTGAATCCCCTCTACTCCTTCCTTGTACATGCTGGCCGTCGTCGCCTTGGATCACGACCTCCCCTACCCCCGAAGTATACCAGTAGTCACTGATCGGCAAACGAAGCATCGCCCAACTAAGTGTTGTTGTCGGTGGGTGCCCCGCTCGGATGGTGCGGTCCATACACGGCCATACCCCGTGGGCGGTTGTATTGGCTTCACGGGAGTCAGCGACGACGACAACAACAACAACAACAACAACAACAACAACAACAACAACAACAACAACAACAACAACAACAACAACAACAACAACAACAACAACAACAACAACAACACACTAAAGTACACACCAAGTCGTACGCATTTTTTAAAAGTCAGAAAAAACGATAACACCAAAGGAAAAAAAACACCACCACGGTACGAAGTATGATACCTCTGGTACACGGGGCGTTTTTCCTATTTTTGTTTTGTCAGAATTAGTTCCGCAACGTAAAAAAAGATGGGAACAAACATGTTTTTGTTTTGTTTTCATGTTGGTTTACTTGTAGTTAATGACAGTATTGGATGTGGGGATCGAGATCTGTCTGCGCTGTTGGACCGCGAAATAAATTATTCCACACTTTTCATTTTCCTTCGGGTCCCGGCAAATACTAATAATAAGCAATAACAATCCAATATTATGTTCGGTAGGGTATACCGGTATATACCCGGGGTGTTGAGGTCGTACCGAACTTACCGAACTTACCGAAGTTGTCGGGTACCGGTGTCGGGCTCGTACCGAACCTTACCGGGTTATTCGGTAGGGTATTCCGGCGGTAGCGAACACTCCGGTAAATTTCGGTAAGGTATTGCGGCCGTACCGAACCACTTCGGTAGGGTAAATACCCCCGATATTCGGTAGAACACCCTTCTTACTGAAGTGTTCGTAGGGTACCGATATTTGAGGTCGTGCCGAACTTACCGAAGTGTCGAATATCGGTGCCGAGCTCGTACCGAACCTCGTCGGAGTGTTCGGTATTAAAACTGCGGTATTGCTTCCGTACATACCGAACACTCCAGTTTCATTCGGTAGGGTATTGCGGCCGTACCGGGCGCTCTGGGAAGGTTTTCTTTCGGGTATTTACGTATTTACCGAGCAAATACCCCCGGTATACTTTGGTACCTGGCACGTACCCTACCGAACATACTCCCCATGGAATTACTCTTGTCAACAACCTCTACTACTGTTGTTGCATATATATACACTACCGGCCCTCTCCTAAGAAAGTGCCCCACAAGAAACTCAGCCTAAACATTACGGGGGAAATAAGAAAGTCGACAGCTGTTATACTGAAGTTAGTGTGGGACACACCCCTTTCTAAAATAAGAAAGTCAGCCTAAGCCCGGTTTCTGGTTTCTTATGAGCGGGCCGGTACTGTAAATAGGACCAAATTTTGTTCGTAAAAATAGGTAAATATATAGTTTTTTTTGTGAGTGTATCGTAGATCCTATTCAATATGGTCCCCCGCAATGGACCTCTAGGGAGGTGTGGGGGTACACTGACCGCTGTTCGACAAAATAAATTATTCGATTTTTTTGGTCGGCCTGTAACATGCACATAACCTACGATACATACACAGCAGTCGGTGGCCAAAATAAAGTATAATACAGCAGTTATTAATAGTTGACATAAGTATAACCATAATAAAATTTTGAAGGGATGATTGATAAGTAAGTATAGGTGAATGGTACATAATGATCGAAACAAAAGCTGCACCTTATTATTGTCAGATGGCTAAATGGAATAATAAAAACTTAAAAAACAAAAGAGCGCAACATCTAGGGGATCGTACTTGTTTATTTTCCGAATTCGGGGAGAGATGAAAGGGCGGGTGGTGGGTGGGTGGGTCGGTTCGTTTATGGGTGGGTGCTTTCGTACCTGAAAGGAGGGGTAATTATTTACTTTCCGAATTCGAGGAGACGAAATTGTGTGTAATATATTATGTTCATATTCACCCTAATCATCGTATGTTAACCCCTTAAGAACTGGTCGCACATAATTGGGGACAAACTACTTGGAATTAGTGTGGGACATTTTTTTCAGTTCTGAATGGGTTAACCCCTTGACCCCTTGAAAACTGGTCGCACATAATTGGGGACAAACTACTTGGAATTAGTGTAGGATACATTTTGTGGTAACCCATTCATAACTGAAAAAAACATCCTACACTAATTCCAAGTGAAAAAAACATCCAACACTAATTCCAAGTAGTTTGTTCCCAAATTCGTGGAACCACAGTTCTTACGGGCTTAAGAGCCGACCCCCCGTTTTTGGGGACAAACTACTTGGAATTAGTGTCGTATACATTTTGTGGTGCTGAATGGGTTAGCCCTTTTAGGACTGCAGTCCCATTTGGGGGACAAACCACTCAAATTCTAAGTAATTTGTCCCCAACACGGGACTCCAGTCCTATAAGGGTTAACCCATTCAGAACTGAAAAAAACATCCTACACTAATTCCAAGTAGTTTGTTCCGAAATTCGTGGAACCGCAGTTCTTACGGGCTTAAGAACCGATCCCCCGTTTTTGGGGTAAAACTACTTGGAATTAAGGTGGGATAGTTTTTGCAGTTCTGAAAGGGATAAGGTTGTAGTTATTTATTTCAAGTATTGCCCCATCCCATTAATTGTCTTCGCCCTTTTTGTTCTCTCTCCCTTCCTATTAATAGTCGTAACTGAGATCCGGGGTCACAAAAAGGTAGGCTCTTCTCTCTCCCCCCCCCCACTACGTACGGTCTGCGTCTTGCCTTGATTTTTTTATGCGCGAGAACGCACTCCAGCCCTCGTCCTCTCCCTGGTCGACTACTCGCACCGAATTCTGCGCCCATACCCAGCGTTTGCATATAATTTACAGGGGACCATAGTAAATAGGACCAAATGTTGTGACTAAAACTAGGTAAATTGTATAGGTTTTTGCGTGTACCCTAGGTCCTATTTACTAGTGTTTACTATGCTCCTTGCCAGTAATAGGCGCTCTCAACCTCTCAACTCTCAACAGTAGTAGTAGATTCCGTTTTTTTTTTTTTTGGCAAATAAACTCAAAAGTCCGGCCCACGTGGGATTCGAACCCCAGAACCAAAACTCTTTCGTAGAAGATTTCGAGGGCACCACTACAACGCCATCGGGGGGACCGTTGTAGTATTGCCTTGCTTTTGTGGTGTTTCCACTCTTAACGACTCAACGTGCGTAACCTTACGTACACATTATTGTTAATAGTCTGTTGGGCTAAGAACTGTGTGGTAAAATGTTATCCAATCGCCTGCCCAAACTAAGCCTATAACGCCCCCCCTGCAACGGCGGGATAACTTACAACAATAAGCCACCGACCGGGCTCCGTAACGGCTAACGACTATTACAGGGGGCCATAGTAAATAGGACCTATGGTAGACACAAAAACCTATATATTTACCTATTTTTACTAAAAACATTTGGTCCTATTTACTACCAGGTGTGTATGGTCCTTCGTAATATGAACATTTGATATATTATACGACGCACAAGCAATCACTGAATGGTAGTCAAATATTATATTACTATTATTTCATTTGCCTTCCGACAATGTCCAGTAGTAGTAGGACATTGCCAGGTATTCACTCAGAATGAAAAAGCTGACGCAATTCGTCGAATACCACCAGACCAACAATCCCATCCCATCACCAATCCTCCCCTTTCCTGTGCGTATACTCAATTGAGTACGCACCATACCACCCTTTCACCCAATTAGTAGTACACCTACCTGCCATGTGGTATACCATAACTGAATTTGTGAGTTACACGTTGTTATCTTTACTATTATCCGTGCGTCCTACTCCGCATCTACATGATAATGTGTCATAAGGATTACCCCGGGCTGGGTAATCGATCGATATTTTACCCCTATAGCTCAGTAGGTAATACCCTCACACTGAGAGTGTACCCTATGATAGCCAGTAGCCGTAAATCTGCCCGCGCAGGCGAACTTCTCAGACGTGCCCGCATAAAACGATGTTGTTTCTAATGAGGTAGGGTTTTGTCACGAAGCGCCCTAAGGTACTCGTTCCGGACGGTGATCATATTCTTGGCTTCGGCTAACGGCGGCCACCACCCCGACCCGGACCTCTAACCCCAACCCTAACCCTAAGGAGAGGCATGCCTGGTTGGTGTGCCACCTTGTCGTTGTGCTTGGAAAGGCTCTATTTTCAATGCGGGCACACCTAAGGAAGTTCGCCCGCGCGGGCAGATTTACGCGAGCTCCCCTATAATAGCTCAGTGGGTAACACCCTCACATTGGATGAGAGTGTGCCCTATTATAGCTCAGTAGGTAACACCCTGCCACATGCCCCCCCCCACGACATGGGAAGTAACCCTCCACCCCCCCCCCCTTCTGATAGATTCCTCCACTACTATGCACCCATCGTCTCCTCTTGGAGACGGCCTATAAGTAACACAAAACGACTGGAAGAACAATCCTTTTATCCCAGCTCTTCGCGGAGTTGGCAGTATGACAGCTCATCATGCCAAACCAGCCGCCCCGGTTCAGATCGCGATCGAGTGTTTTTGCTTCTTCTGTACACATACNAGAAAAAATAACACGTACAGCAGTATATACGAGTGTACGTACGTACGTGACGAAAAGAAAGGAGTAAGGACAGCGAATGGAGTGGACAAACAAAGCTCAAAAGCCGGAAGTTTAGGTAGAGAAGAGGGGGTATAGACTTTGCGTGCAGAGTGCACACAGGGCTCTTTTCGTTTCCTCCGTGTTTTCTTTTTCTTTCGGAGTGTTTACGAGTGATGGGATCAATGTTGAAGCTCTTTTTTCATGCTACACATTGTTGAGGATGGCAACCATGATAATAATAGTACGGGGGGGGCATAGTAAATAGGACCTATTGTACACACTAAAACCTATATATTACCTACTTTCACTAACAATATTTGGTCCTATTTACTAGGGTCCCCCGAAATAGTGTAAAGATGTTCCGAGATCTTATGCTGCCTCCTCACTCCTCCTACCTTAATATATACATATATAAATAAATAGTATGTCCCGAACTATAAGAACCGTTTGTATTACATATTGATATACGAACGGTGCTTAAAATTTGGGATATACTAGACCAGTGGTATATATAATATGCGCCTCCTACGTTAACATATAGTTATATTTATAAAAGTATAATGTGTACCGCAATATGATAACCGTTTGTAGGACATATCGATATACAAACGGTGCTTACATTTTGGTATATCATACCAGGTACAGTGGTACAAGTATATGATGTGTATGCGCGTGAGAGTATCGAGTATTGAGTACTCTGTACCGGTAATTTACCAGCTAAGTGATATCTGCCTGCCAACAGCCTGCACGTCTTATGGTACGGGCGGTACAATAGTATGTAATGCACGATCTCCTATTACGGAGGACCATAGTAAATAGGACCAATTTTTGTTAGTAAAAATAGTTAAATATATAGGTTTTTGGGTATATCGTAGGTCCTATTTACTACATTAGCCCACCCCGTAATACCTGGTATACAACTACTGCTCGCTGTTGATAACTTATCGAGTATATACCCCACTATGACCCGATATACAAGGACCATTTCGATGAAATGTTAATATACAAACGTTTCTTCATATTTCCGTCTCCAGAATCCGTCGCCGCGTTCCGTGTCGCTTCCTTTTACCCAGGTAGTTTTTTTTATTTTTTTTTTTTTCAACATTGCAGGTATTTTTGCTCTCTTAAGACATGCATGTGTGTAGACGATAGGCAGGCCTGTACCCCAGCAGGTGTTTATAGGTACGTTTGCAATAAACTGCGTACGGAGTACATAAACTACGTGCATATATTAAAAAAAAAAAAAACACGCGTGAGATCGAGGATATGATCGAAACTCATCTTTGCTATATTAATAGGATACATAGAACTGCTGCGTCGTCATGGTGTAGGTAGTCTGATGTCGCGTATGGTTAGAGGTCAGGTCTGTGAGAGTTGGCTACGTGTTCTACGTACAACAACTACTCTGTACTGTTGTTATTCTATTTAATTTGCCGTCTGACAATGTATGTTGCGCCATGGGCTATTTATTATGGCAGCAGCACTTACTACAAGTGCTTTTCCTTTTCTTTTGGAGAGCCGTCACCCATCATATAATATGTATAGCGCATTTTCCAATCACACGGTATACCTATTAAAGGGAATCCAGAATCCAACGACTTCAGACATATATATCATACATTACATACCAAGTATATATGTATGTACCTGATAAATGTTACCAATCAGACTTGAATCAGACGGCATTTTTTTTAAATACAAATCGGAGTGCTGAGTGATCAATATTGAAGTTCATGCTACACAATAAATATCGGATGGCAACAAGGATAATAATAATAAAACAAATCGAGCGTTTGGGAGTTGGGATGATGAGCGAGTAGTACATTGATTGGTTGATGATAACCCTTTGGCGTGTATGTGTACAGAAGAAGCAAAAACACTCGATCGCGATCTGAACCGGGGCGGCTGGTTTGGCATGATGAGCTGTCATACTGCCAACTCCGCGAAGAGCTGGGATAAAAGGATTGTTCTTCCAGTCGTTTTGTGTTACTTATAGGCCGTCTCCAAGAGGAGACGATGGGTGCATAGTAGTGGAGGAATCTATCAGAAGGGGGGGGCTATATTGCATGTGCATCATCCACGAGCGAGTGGGCATGATGCTCGTATAGTGACACGCGCCGGTATAATATCATATGTGCGTGCATTTTTATACGATAGTGTAATGGTATGGGCTTGGAAGGCCGGTAATTACCTCAGTTTTAGGTAATTGTAATGGTATGGCCGGCTTCTTAGCCTAGCAACTTAGAGGCGTGGGAGGGGTTTTGAGGAGCCGCATCTTCGACTCATGTTCTAATTCGGGGAACTGGGATTTCTCCGTTTTTACCATATTTCTGCATATACGGCTCATCAGGGTGGGCTAGTGTAATGGTATGGGCTTGGAAGGCCGGTTATTACCTCAATTTTAGGTAATTGGTCCGTTTTCGTAATACCTGGATGGCATTCGTATTCGGGGTATTTATAAGATCGGAAGGGACACACTTGATGTAATGGTATGGGCTACGTAGGAAGGCCGGTAATTACCTCTGTATAGATAATAAGTAATTGGTCCGTTTTCGTAAATACTTGGATGGCATTCGTATTCGGAGTATTTATAAGATCGGAAGGGACACACTTGAGGCCCTGCCGAGCCAGATGTCATCAGGCCTCGGGAATTAATATTAGCTACTTCTTCTCCCCTATACGCTTGATCCTACGTGAAAGTGAGTAACACCAAGGATGCTTAATAGACAAACCTGCGAAGGGATACTCTGTGTCTCACCCTAATATTATCATATATATATGGCGCCGTCAGCAGGACACGAATCTGCCCGTGAAATCACAAGGGGTTGTTAATCCATTCCCTTGACCACTCGGGCACGTCGACCACCCAGTCTTATCACAACAGCCTCTCTGGACTTGCTCTGGACCATTTTCGTTTTCGTTTTCTTTTTTCTTTTCTCTCTTCTCTTTTCTTTTCTCTCTTCTCTTTTCTTTTCTCTCTTCTCTTTTCTTTTCTCTCTTCTCTTTTCTTTTCTCTCTTCTCTTTTCTTTTCCTCTTCTTTTTTTCTCTCTTTCAACGCATCTGAATTGCAAGCATGTGTAGGTCATGCCTGTCGTATGGTACGTCGTACGTATGCATGGCATTGCAGTGCTTATTACACTGCTTACTACATAGCATTGCAATTTAGTATCTCTCATGTGCCGTGGTTTTGTGACCACATACTGTAACTGGTACCTTTTTAGGACGATGAATCGGCACGGACACTGGGTGTGCTGGTTGTCGACGGGTAGAAAAAACGGTTCAATGTGAAGAACACACACACAATGAGACCGAAACGACCTGCAGCAGCCTTTGTTTTGCCGGGCCGACCTCTCTGCATTTAGGGCGAACCATTATTGATGCTCTTTCTATATTCCATTTTTCGTTCTATACCATCTCTTATCTTTGCCCTCTCATCTTTTCCTGCCCCTTCCCTTGTGGGTCAATGGAGCTCTACGGCCATGTAGAAGCTGATTATACATAATCGTATGGCAGAAATGCCAACTGAAGAGCAGGGCCAACGGTATGCGTTTTGCTCTGTCTGCTGTTCCACAGTGAACTGCCAAACTATGAAATATGGTACCCTCACACACGACGAGGTCACCACGCGGAAATATATATATATACATAATATTATAATACACATATATATATTATATGTGTAATAATATAATATATATTCTATAATATATATTTCCATATCTTATAATATAAGATATTTTATATATACGTAGTATTTGGATACAAGTCTCAATATAATATATATAATACTTCGTATAGATTATAATTATAGATATAAAGAACGCTTTGAATACATGTCTCAACGATCCTCACGTCCAGGAGTACCATTCATGTGTTACACGAGGACCCGCCTTTACCGCAGTTCTGAATTACAAGAACGATGGGAATGAGGAGCGTGACAGACGCCTTCAAGTGGTCAAACTCCTAACTGCATTAAGCTACTGCGTTGGCGGCTCTTCTCTTTTTGCTGTGTTCCTGCAATTAATTGTCATTGATGGGATCGTTTTTTATTCTAAGCGATTTGGGTCAGCACATAAACCTTTTTTTACTGACCGGCAGGTAATTGATGGGTGTGCGTGGTGGGTGAGAGATTTACTGGGTTGGTCGGTTGGTCCCTCGGCTGGTAGTCCCACAATCACCAACACCACCCACCAACATTTACTGTTATTAAGCGATGCGTGTCAGCGCAAAAACCTTGTACGAGTACAGAGAAAAATGTACCAGTAAACAAATACATCTGAATCATTTCATAATTCGTTTTTGTTGTATGATCTTTTTGCTCGTATTTTGTAAAATCTGTATCAGGTATCAGGTCGGTTGGTCCCTGGGCTGGTAGTCCTACAATCACCAACACCACCCACCAACATTTATTGTTAAGCGATGCGTGTCAGCGCAAAAACCTTGTACAGAGAAAAATGCAAACTAAGAAATCTGAATCATTTCAGAATTCGTTTTTATTTGTATTGTCTTTTTGCTCGTATTTCGTAAAATCTGTATCATTTCAGAAATCGTGTTTTATTGTCTTTTTGTTTTCTGCATCTCTCAGCAGCAGCAGCAGATAAGAAATGGGATGGACAAAAAAAACAAAATGCTGCTGCTGCTGAACGAGTGCGTACCAGGAACCACCACCAAACCACGGGACGAAGCCACCACCAACCACCACCAGCCACTACGAGCAACAACAACTTCTGGTGCTCCTGCGGCTCGTGGGGCAGGGGTGGTGGCGGTGGTGGTGATGGTCGTCGTTGTGGTGTTTGCTGGTGATGGTGGTGTGTGTGCTGTGTGCGATGATGGTCTTCCTCTTCTCGTCCGATCATCACCGTTGTTGCTCTACTGCCGAGAAATGTGGTCTTCAGTTTCAACCCTTGACAGCCTTGACATGCCGTGACTGTCACCAAACAACTAGTTTTTAGTGTGGAACACGCCACCCTACACCCTTGACAGCGCATGTTTTGCCTTGCTTGACATGTCTCCTCATCGTTGCTATATACTACTGCTAGTTTGCTCTACTGCCGAGAAATCCCAGTGACACAATTTGGTACTGGCAACAGTTTAGGGCAGTCACTACCGCCTAGCTCTCCGATCTCGGCACGGCTTTCGACACGAATAGCACAGGACGGTCGGCACAAATAGCGGGCCTCTATCAGTCCCGAGCGTGTCTGAATCGGTTCAGTGTACGCGTCGCGCGCCAAAAAAAAGCAAAGCGAACGAAGTGCAGACGAAGTGCGAAGTGCAGACGAAGTGCAGACAGACAGACAGACGAGCAGACAGACAAACCTCAATATTAAGGATTCTTTAAATAAAGCCACGCTGCGGCAGCTTTCAGAACTGTTTTTTGTCCGTTTGTGTCCGTTCGCGACCAGGGGGGTACACCCCCACGGGCACGTACCCAATCCATTAGGAAGAGCATCTATTGATGCTTCGAAGGGCTGCGCCCTTCTCAGCATCAATATCTCCTCATTATTATTTCGCCTGATTTTTGAAAAAATCTCTAATTTATGAATTTATGGTCCAAGCTTACTAAGAACGGTGGGAATGAGGAGCGTGACAGACGCCTTCAAGTGGTCAAACTCCTAACTGCATTAAGCTACTGCGTTGGCGGCTCTTCTCTTTTTGCTGTGTTCCTGCAATTAATTGTCATTGATGGGATCGTTTTTTATTCTAAGCGATTTGGGTCAGCACATAAACCTTTTTTTACTGACCGGCAGGTAATTGATGGGTGTGCGTGGTGGGTGAGAGATTTACTGGGTTGGTCGGTTGGTCCCTCGGCTGGTAGTCCCACAATCACCAACACCACCCACCAACATTTACTGTTAATTAAGCGATGCGTGTCAGCGCAAAAACCTTGTACGAGTACAGAGAAAAATGTACCAGTAAACAAATACATCTGAATCATTTCATAATTCGTTTTTGTTGTATGATCTTTTTGCTCGTATTTTGTAAAATCTGTATCAGGTATCAGGTCGGTTGGTCCCTGGGCTGGTAGTCCTACAATCACCAACACCACCCACCAACATTTATTGTTAAGCGATGCGTGTCAGCGCAAAAACCTTGTACAGAGAAAATGCAAACTAAGAAATCTGAATCATTTCAGAATTCGTTTTTATTTGTATTGTCTTTTTTCTCCTATTTCGTAAAATCTGTATCATTTCAGAAATCGTTTTTTATTGTCTTTTTGTTTTCTGCATCTCTCAGCAGCAGCAGCAGATAAGAAATGGGATGAAAAAAAAAAACAAAATGCTGCTGCTGCTGAACGAGTGCGTACCAGGAACCACCACCAAACCACGGGACGAAGCCACCACCAACCACCACCAGCCACTACGAGCAACAACAACTTCTGGTGCTCCTGCGGCTCGTGGGGCAGGGGTGGTGGCGGTGGTGGTGATGGTCGTCGTTGTGGTGTTTGCTGGTGATGGTGGTGTGTGTGCTGTGTGCGATGATGGTCTTCCTCTTCTCGTCCGATCATCACCGTTGTTGCTCTACTGCCGAGAAATGTGGTCTTCAGTTTCAACCCTTGACAGCCTTGACATGCCGTGACTGTCACCAAACAACTAGTTTTTAGTGTGGAACACGCCACCCTACACCCTTGACAGCGCATGTTTTGCCTTGCTTGACATGTCTCCTCATCGTTGCTATATACTACTGCTAGTTTGCTCTACTGCCGAGAAATCCCAGTGACACAATTTGGTACTGGCAACAGTTTAGGGCAGTCACTACCGCCTAGCTCTCCGATCTCGGCACGGCTTTCGACACGAATAGCACAGGACGGTCGGCACAAATAGCGGGCCTCTATCAGTCCCGAGCGTGTCTGAATCGGTTCAGTGTACGCGTCGCGCGCCAAAAAAAAGCAAAGCGAACGAAGTGCGAAGTGCGAAGTGCAGACGAAGTGCGAGGGACGAGCAGACGGACAAACCTCAATATTAAGGATTCTTTAAATAAAGCCACGCTGTGGCAGCTTTCAGAACTGTTTTTTGTCCGTTTGTGTCCGTTCGCGACCAGGGGGGTACACCCCCACGGGCACATACCCAACCATTATGAAGAGCATCTATTGATGCTTCAAAGGGCTTCGCCCTTCTCAGCATCAAATATCTCCTCATTATAAGGACCACACTGGGCTGGGTAATCGATCGTTATTTTACCCCTTACAGCTCAGTAGGTAATACCCTCACATTTGGCGTCGTCGGCAGGACACGGGTTCGAATCTCACTTCCAACGTTTCTTTTATTGAAACACTTGCGCGTGCGTCCCTAAAAAACACTTCCCCCTGTTTCCCCAGGTGTTGAAACGAAGCGAGTAGGTGTCAACGTACGGCCGTATACGGTAACGACGTCCCAAAGTTCCCGCCGTTCAGAGGGGGGGAGAGTGTTATAAGGATTACCCTGGGCTGCGTAATCGATCAATCTTTTACCCCTATAGCTCAGCAGGTAATACCCTCACAATTACCCTGGGCTGGGCAATCGATCGATTTTTTACCCCTATAACTCATCAGGTAATACCCTCACATTTTGTCTGTACCGTAGGTCCTATTTACTATGGTCCCCCCGTAATAGTCTTAAACCTGAGGTGCAAAAAGCCAACGTATCATACCAAAACCCTAAACCTGAGATGCAAAAAGCCAATGTATCATACCAAAACCGTCAGTTGCTGTCATCACTTGAGGATCTCAACCGCGTCAGAACTGTTTGAGCCAAAATGTGCAAACCCTATACACCGTGGGATGAGAGACATAAGGAGACCCTGGCCGCCTAGTTTTTTCAGTTGGCCTACGTGCAAGTATCGTATCACAGGTATAGCTATTGCATGTGCAGTAAATGTGCGGAGTGCTGCGTCTGTCTGCCTTGAGCACAGCAGCAGCAGCAGCAGCAGCAGCTTTTCCCCTACAGTAAGGTGGTGGTGTGCCCAGTAGAGCAATATGACCGCCTTATAGAGGGAAGCCGCCTTATTCAATTCAGGTTATGAGTGCGATTCCCCAGTCACTCCAAGCGATTTTGACCGCCTTATATCGGGATACCGCCTTATTGGGGGACCACTACTACATCTGTCTGGCGCAAGAGCGTCTGTTTTGTGTGACTCGGCGTCGGCGTTTTTGTTTAATGGCAAAATATTACGGGGGGGGCATAGTATATAGGACCAAATATTGTTAGTTAAAATACGTAAATATATAGGTTTTTGAGTTTACCGCAGGTCCTATTTACTATGGCCCCCCGTAATAGTACCGTAATAAGTAAATCCGTTTCGCTGGCTTTACCCTCTTGGGATTTGATTAACTTGGTTATAGTATAGAGGGAAATTTTGAAGCTAAAAAGTGACGCGGTGACAGAAAACGGCCACTGGTTGGTTGGGAGATGATACAGCTTGGCGTCCGAGTTATAAACGCTAGCAGCCGCACGGCAGGGCACGGACGCAACACGAGCTCACCCGTATTTTACTGCTGGCCGCTCACGGTGCTCTCGTTAGACGGTTCGGTAGATGAACCGAAAAGTTATCATTTGTTTCACACCTCGGACATATCATAATCTAGTAATATTACGGGGGACCATAGTAAAATTTTGAGCAGGGAAATCGTTGCCCTGCTGTTCCCTAGATGTCACCAATTTTGAGAAGGTTGGAAGGAGGTAATATTCTTTGTGCCCGTGCCTCCGTCTCCCGCGGCTCGGTATCGCGGCCCTCCACCCTTGCAAGTCTTTTCCAGCGAGCAGCAACTCGTAGGTTCGTTGTTGCAGTGTGTTGAGCGACGTACGACGTCTTCCCAAAGCAGTAAAGAGGACCTATGGCACACACACACACACAAAAACATATAGATTTACCTATTTCTACTACCAATATTTGGGCCTATTTGCTGTGCTCCTCCGTAATAGTAGATCATTTCGTTCCTCGCCTGCCGTTGTTGTGGTGAGAGGCTGTTTTTACAGGATCTTTCGCAGAGTACAGATCCAACCCAGGAAACACGTGTTAACTGTAAGTACTAGACTCGTTTGGGCTGGTCGGTTTTACTTGCCTTGCCCGGTGTGGCTTCTTTTTTGCTTTATAGCTTTAACGAGATATGTTTTACGTTCCTCTTTCTTGCCCGGTTGCTATATACGTACGAGTATAAACTATTAACAGCTGGTACGCGGAACGAACGGCCTGTTGCGCTCTTCTTTTTCAGCTGGTGACACCCCTCCCCGGGATTTCAGTCATCAATCCACAATCCCGAAGACGTACGCTCCGATAGAGGTGGACCGTGTTTTTTTCTGAGAGCGGTCACTTAACCCCTTAAGAAATGGTCCACCGTTTTTGGGGACAAACTACTTGGAAATAGTGTGGGATAAGTTTTACAGTTCTGAATGGGTTAAGGAGCTCTAAACCTGACCCAAAAACTGATTTTGGAGGGAAACAAAAGTGCTTCGTATATACCCGATGAACAACCCCAACGGCCCGAGCATAATAAGATGAAACGTTCTGTAGCACGAAAAAGGAATTTCGACGATTTTGGGTTAAGGAGCCTTCAATAGGTCGTGCAGAAAACGTTTTCAGCCAAAATAAGGTATACCTTGGTATACCCCTATCGTAGCACGCGTCCGAACGGGAACCTTGTAATCTGTATGATCTATGTAGCACATACAGTACCGGGCCCGCTCATAAGAAACCAGAAATCGGGCTTCGGCTGACTTTCTTATTTGAGAAAGGGGTGTGTCCCACACTAACTTCAGTATAATAGCTGTCGACTTTCTTATTTCCCCCGTACTGTTTCGGCTGAGTTTCTTGGCCAAGGCACTTTCTTATGAGAGGGCCGGTAGTGTACATGTTTCCTAGATTGGATCTTGTGCTTTGCAGATCCTGCACAACCTATCTCGCAACGGCAGGTGTGACGAACTACCTTAACGAGCGTTGAGTTTCACACAGGGTTGTCCTGATTACTACGGTTGTAGGTCTCCCCGTAGTATCAATACTACTTGGAGATAGTTAGGGAGCGTGAAGAAAGCGCCGGTATGCGTGTTGATCGTGTTGTGCGAGAGCTCGGTGGGTGTGCTCGTTGTTTTTTTTTTTAACGTTTAGAGCTTGCCACCTTTAGGAGAAAATGGTTGTGACGCACACTGCTCTGCTGTACGAGACGAAGAGGGCGGTAGCCCTACACAATGGTTGGTTAGTTGGTTGGTTGGGTTGGGGTTAGGCGGTGAGGTTGGCTGTGTCCGCACCGTACACAGTAGTGTGTGTGTTAAACCGTTTTCTCGAAAAATTGCTAAGCTACCTGCTTTGTGTTTGTGGGCCAACCATGGGTGGTACTTATTAAAAATCATCAGGCAGACGGTTGTTTAGGTTGGGGGGGTACTCATTTGCTGCTTGCCTTAATTATTTGACCATTGACCACGCATACATTTCGAGACGGAGGGGGTGACTTTCCACGAAGATGGGAGATGGCTTCACACGAAAAACAAAAGTAAGGTGGAAGATAAACACCACGGTGGAGGGTGGGTGGGATTTCCACTTCCATCCAGCCCAGCTATTTGCTCAGCCGCTCGCTGTGCATGGGCTGGAACTGGCTTTTATCGAGTTGCGTACAGTAACTTTTTACCTTTTTCTTATTTTAGTTTTCAGCCCTCCGGCGGGCGAGTGAAAATACCAGCTTTCACTAACCTGCCGAGAAAAAAAACGCTCACACACACAAAAACACGAAATTCCAGCAATATGTCCCCAGAAAAGTTGCTTACAGAAGGGGTTCATTGACCATCTTGAAATTTACTTGATCAGAGTATTGAGGGGAACATTGACGATAAACTAAGTGACGATAGCGGCAAGAACGGCCACTGAAGAGTGGGGTGTGGTATCATACGATGGTTGTTGTCCGAGCCACAACGCAACATACTCGTCCAGCACGGGCGAAACATTATCCTATATATGTCTATTATATACCCGAAACTGCTGGGCGCTGACGCTGTGCTCGTAGACGATTGATATCACCACAACAGCAGCAGAGCTATCACTGTTTTGGTCGCTATCTCGTGTTCCCAAAGGGGCTAAGTTTAAAAACGGTTTTGCCTCTCGTGCGCGCTCTGGCGTAGCTCAGAGCAACCACACACAGTCGCACGGGATTCACTCTCCTATGGGAATATTCGATATTCCGTAGCAAGCGTGTTATGCCCTCCATCCCCTGTGTTCCCCGTATTCTGCATGCCTTGCTGCTAATACGAAGAGCTTCGGCACATCGAATATCGAAGTCGTATCGAAGAGAGCTTTCGTTTATCGATGTCGTATATAAATTTATCCTTCGTCTATCAATATCGCATCGAAGAGATTCTTCGTTTATCGATATTACATCGAATTGTTTCTTCGAATTTCATGGATATTGCATCGAACTCGATTATCATTCGATAATCATCACCATTATGCCTGCACGGCGCCACGCACCCTAAGCAACGCGGGCGCTCCTCACGCGCTCAGGAACTTGTGATGCAAAATCTAGGCGGCTCTCGAGGGCGTGCGCGACTCGGAGCATCGCCACCTCTCCCAGCGGTCTGCCGATAACCTACGGAACCACAGTGAGACAAATGAAATGCAGACAAAAAGGGCAAGCCAAAGAGGCAGGCACGCGGGCAAACAGGCAATCAAGCAGACAGACAGAAAGACAGAGCGACAGACAGACAGACAGACAGACAGACAGACAGACAGACAGACAGACAGACAGACAGACAGACAGACAGACAGACAGACAGACAGACAGACAGACAGACAGACAGACAGACAGACAGACAGACAGACAGACAGACAGACAGACAGACAGACAGACAGACAGACAGACAGACAGACAGACAGACAGACAGACAGACAGACAGACAGACAGACAGACAGACAGACAGACAGACAGACAGACAGACAGACAGACAGACAGACAGACAGACAGACAGACAGACAGACAGACAGACAGACAGACAGACAGACAGACAGACAGACAGACAGACAGACAGACAGACAGACAGACAGACAGACAGACAGACAGACAGACAGACAGACAGACAGACAGACAGACAGACAGACAGACAGACAGACAGACAGACAGACAGACAGACAGACAGACAGACAGACAGACAGACAGACAGACAGACAGACAGACAGACAGACAGACAGACAGACAGACAGACAGACAGACAGACAGACAGACAGACAGACAGACAGACAGACAGACAGACAGACAGACAGACAGACAGACAGACAGACAGACAGACAGACAGACAGACAGACAGACAGACAGACAGACAGACAGACAGACAGACAGACAGACAGACAGACAGACAGACAGACAGACAGACAGACAGACAGACAGACAGACAGACAGACAGACAGACAGACAGACAGACAGACAGACAGACAGACAGACAGACAGACAGACAGACAGACAGACAGACAGACAGACAGACAGACAGACAGACAGACAGACAGACAGACAGACAGACAGACAGACAGACAGACAGACAGACAGACAGACAGACAGACAGACAGACAGACAGACAGACAGACAGACAGACAGACAGACAGACAGACAGACAGACAGACAGACAGACAGACAGACAGACAGACAGACAGACAGACAGACAGACAGACAGACAGACAGACAGACAGACAGACAGACAGACAGACAGACAGACAGACAGACAGACAGACAGACAGACAGACAGACAGACAGACAGACAGACAGACAGACAGACAGACAGACAGACAGACAGACAGACAGACAGACAGACAGACAGACAGACAGACAGACAGACAGACAGACAGACAGACAGACAGACAGACAGACAGACAGACAGACAGACAGACAGACAGACAGACAGACAGACAGACAGACAGACAGACAGACAGACAGACAGACAGACAGACAGACAGACAGACAGACAGACAGACAGACAGACAGACAGACAGACAGACAGACAGACAGACAGACAGACAGACAGACAGACAGACAGACAGACAGACAGACAGACAGACAGACAGACAGACAGACAGACAGACAGACAGACAGACAGACAGACAGACAGACAGACAGACAGACAGACAGACAGACAGACAGACAGACAGACAGACAGACAGACAGACAGACAGACAGACAGACAGACAGACAGACAGACAGACAGACAGACAGACAGACAGACAGACAGACAGACAGACAGACAGACAGACAGACAGACAGACAGACAGACAGACAGACAGACAGACAGACAGACANAGTTTTTTGGGGCATAAACTACGCGATTGTTGGGGGTGAGAGTGGGTGGGAGACGACGAAGGCGGAGAAAACAAATGTTCGACAGGCAACAGAAACTGTCGTTCGTCGTCGAGTGGTGAACCAACCCAGTCTCCGAAACAGGCGACCCCGCAGTTTTGTTTTTTTCTGTCTCAAGGATCGATCGTATCGACCGTGGGGCCAGCCCGACATATTTCGAAGAACCGGAGCACCGGCGGATTGAGAAAAAGGGTGTTCATCGGCTCCTCTCGAGGGTATAAGGCGGACGGCAGTCGTGGGCAGGAAGATATTTCTCAGGCACGTTTTTTTTTTTACCGGAACAACCCTTAACCCAGCAAAACCCTTGACCAAAAAACAAAAAAACAAAATGTACTAGGGTACTATTAAATAGGTACATTTACAAACAAATATAAAATAACAAACACAAGGCGAACAAAAAAACAAGAACGAAAACGAAAAATATAAATAAACCGAAAAAAAACGAAAAAAAAACAAAACAAAATCAAACCATGTACGTATATAGAAAAAAACAAAAGCTCGGTCGGCAGCGCCTCACGGTCACGCCCGTTGCACCATACCTCGATCGCCAGCTCGTAGTAGTCGTGGTAGGCCGACTCGCACAGGACGTAGCAGCCCGTCAAGATTCGCAGCTTCACCTTCAGGCCAACACCAACGTACCGCGCGGGCGGGGGTGGGGAGCGGGGGCGGAACAGGCAAAGGTCGCATCAATCTCACGAGCTCCGCACTTTGTTTTTCGAATCCTGTATGTAGTGCGAGCAGGGCCAAGTTGTACCCGTGCCGCAGGACTTCTAACCATTGCAACCGTTGCAACCATTGCAACCATTGCAACCTGTTGGTATCACCCCCCAGTGTTACGCAGTGGCCGTCGCTGCAAGCGTCACCTTTTATCGTATTTTTTTTCCCTTCATACTATAATCAAGGAAGTCCCACGAGGGCTATAAGGGGCCGAGGGCATACTCGCACAAGGGGTCAATTACGGGTGTCATACGACGAGGCATTTTTTTTTTAATTTTCATCCTATCTAATATCTTCGCCCTTCTTTTTTCTCTCTCCTCTCTCTTTCCGAAGTCGTAACTCAGATCTGGGGTCACAAAAAGGCAGGCTCTTCTCCCTTCCCCCTCCCGCTACGCACGGTTCGTGCCTTGCATTTTTATCGCGAGAAGACTTCAACCCTTTCTTCCCTCGTCGACTCGCGTCGAATGGCGTATGGACTACTGTCTGTGAGTACACGCACGAACCTCTACCGTTGTGGGGGTTTTCCTCTCTCGGGGTGCTCGGACCACCACCACTCACACGCGTGCTTGGTACCAGGTATTAATTATCTATAGGGCTGCGCGCTGGCTAAAAAAACAAGTCGCCGACTAGCTTGTAGTTGGCTGGGTATTACGAGGGACCATAGTAAATAGGACCTACGTCAAACACAAAAACCTATATATTTACCGATTTTTACTGACAATATTTGGTCCTATTTACTATGGTTCCCTGTAATAGCACAGTTATGTTTTGGCTGAGGTATTAGACTACAGCTTTACTAAGGAGTTGCTTGCGGTAATTGGCGGAGTTGTGCGTTTAGTTAGGCATCAGACTGCTGCGTTTGTGGCTTGCCGTGTGTGCTTTCCTTGACACAGGTGAAGTCGGTTAGTCGCCTACTTCGCCCGCCAACTACGGTAGTAACAAGCCGTCAAGTCCAAGCCAAGACATAGTTTACTCGCTCACCAACTAATAACTACAGTATATAGCCGTCAAATCTAGATAAGGCATACCTTACTCGCCACCCAACTAAGTACTACAGTAGCCGTCAAGCCCAGCTAGTGCATGCCTTACTCACCGCCCAACTAATATTAGTAATAGCAAGTCGTCAAGTCCAGCCATGGAATGCCGTACTAACCACCCAACTAATAACTATAGTAGCCGCTAAGTCCAGATAAGGCATGCCTTACTCGCCACCAAACTAATAACTATAGTAGCCGCTAAGTCCAGCTAAGGCATGCCTTACTAACGACCCAACTAAGCACTATGGTAGCCGCTAAGTCTAGCTCAGGCATAGCTTACTAACCACCCAACTAAGTACTATGGTAGCCGCTAAGTCCAGCTAAGGCATGCCTTACTAACCACCCAATTAAGTTTTACCCGTCAAGTCCAGCTAAGGCATGCCTTACTTACCACCCAACTAAGTACTAGCGATCAAGTCCAGCTAGGGCATGCCGTACTTACCACCCAATTAAGTACTACCGTAGCCGTCAAGTCCAGCCAAGGCATGCCTTACTCGACACCCAACTAAGTACTACAGCAGCCGTCAAGTCCAGCTAAGGCATGCCTTACTTACCACCCAACTAAGTACTAGCCGCCAAGTCCAGCTAAGGCATGCCTTGCTCACCACCCAATTAAGTACTACAGTGGCCGTCAAGTCCAACCAAGGCATGTCTTGCACACAGCGCTAATTTTCTAATTTTCGCTGCCAGCCTCGCCTCTCCCCGATGAGTCTTCTGACTGAAGGAGCGAAAGCATCACCTTTCACGAAGGATCAGGTATACATATATATGAGGGGACACACACCATAACACCGCCCGAACGGGACTCTGGAACAGTATGCTCTGTAATCTGAACATGCCAACCCTCTCCATTTTATTGCACGACGTTTGCTGTTTGACGCCACGCTTCTTAACCCATTCATACGACTGAAAAACGTATCCCACACTAATTCCAAGTAGTTTGTCCCCAAAAACGGGGGGCCAGTTCTTAAGGGGTTAACCAATAAAAAAAATAAACACATGCCGATGGCGAGAACAGCAAAAAACAAAAACACACCAAACAATGACAAACACACAAAGCGAAACACATAGGCACAGCCACATACATAAGTCAGACAAAAACAAAAACACACGCCGTATATATCAACAGTTGGAGACCATCCTTACGCCATGCGCAACGAGTGACCCCCCCCCCCACACAAACACAGACACATATGGTCGCTGAAGCAGGCGGTGGCGTTCGAGTACTCTCCTCGCGCAGGTTCCTCTCGTCACGAAAATGGAAAAACAAACACACACAACACACGCATAAGAAAACACACGCCAGACATACTTCGAGACCGCATTATACATCCTTACGCTACGCACAACGAGCGTCCCCTGCCCGTGCCCGCCACCCCCATACGTACATGGTCCCCGAAGCAGGCAGTGCGCGTTCGGGTAATCTCGTCGTGAAGCTCCCCCTGGTCGCGGAACAACCTGGTCCCGCCCCCCGCCCCCGCCCCCGCCCCCCCCCCCCCTCCCGCCCCCGCCGCTTGCTCTGCACGAGCTCCATATCTCAGGCCGTCGTAGCGGGAGAGGTTCGACGACGCCTCTGCGCTCGCCAGCACGGCATAGGCTGCAAGTCCCTGTAAGGGCGGCGGCGGCGGCGGGGGGGGGGGGGTGGGGTGTACTCATGTCGTGCATGGCCGAAGTCGTATGACGATATATCCTCGCATCCCTACGTATAATGCCGGGACGGAGCACGTCGGGGTTTCCACTTGAAGCGGGACCGTTAAGGTCGGTGGGAGGGGGACGTTTTGGAGGTGTTTGTGCCGAGTGGAGCCGGTGGAGTCGAGCAGGTGGAGTCGAGCAGACATAGTCGGTCTCACTCCCACGGCGGGGCAAGCGACGAGTCCAACTACGACAAGCTGCACGAACGAGCCCTCGCTTACAGTCAAGCGGGGAGTCGTGCGTCTATTGAGAGCACCGCTCGGTCTATGACAATGGGATCATAGTCTGACTGCTCGACTCGCTCAGCCCTATCGCGCCGGCAGCCGGGAGATAACAACGAGGCGACGGCAACGACATCAGCATTCCAAAAACATTCAAGTAGTTTCTTCCGTGATTGCCGCTTTTTTTGGTTTAAAGTTTAGCGAGTAGCGAAACATGAAACAAATTACATGGTTTGTGCCCACCTGCGGGACAGACGGCATGGACACGTCGATCACCCTAGCCCCGAGGTCAGCCGCCGCTCTCGCGGTGTGCTCCCAAGCCTCGCGAACCCCAGCATCTGCAGCGAGCGACGACAGCATTGACAAAGTTTGACGACGTGTAGTACGTTTAGACATTTTCATGCATGGCCGTAGTCGTATGACCATAGACCCTCGCATCCCTACAATGCCGGGACGGAGCATGTCGGGCTTTCACCGACCAGGCAGACATCGCTAGCGTAGGGGGTGGGGGGGGGGTGTACTCATATCGTGCACGGCCGTAGTCGTTTGACCGTAGACCCTCGCATCCCTACAGTGCCGGGACGGAGCACGTTGGGTTTTCACCAACCAGGCAGACATTGCTTGCACCAAGCGCGAAGCGCCGTGAAGTATTGGGCGAGTCGCATGGAGGGTGAGCTGCATCCTGCTAAGAACCGCCTGTGAGGCGGACTTGCATATGGACGACAGCCTCCAATGAATTGATTTAATTTCTGGTGTGGCCACTTCCAGAGACAGCAATGGGTATCACTACGTATCTGCCTCGTGGATGCCTTACCATATACACACTACGTGATACGATCATTCCCCTTGTGCGGAGATGAGGTTATCAACCCCGCACAAATGATCTAACAAGACCGCCAGCATGGGTGACCGCCAAAAACAAAAACAAAAAAAAACGGTACCCTGCTTGTCGAGCTGACGCAGTGAGAGACGTGTTTTACAGCGTCGTTGCCAACCGACGCCAACCCAACCTATAA
>MEHQ01003935.1:91506-200209 GCA_008828725.1 Saccharina japonica
GAGGGGGGGGGGGGGTGTAGGGAGGAGGAGGGGGTAGGGTAGGTTTTCATAATATCCCCGTCCAGAGTGGTATGTTAAGGCATTTAACCTTGGTAAAGGACCTTCCATGCTGTAGAAAAAAAAACGCCTCACCGAGCTCTTCCACGTTGAACTCCTTCGGCATGCCCCAGGGCTACGCCCTCCAACGACGAGTAACATTTTAGGCACTATACCAGGTATCTGGTATATTAACGAGGTCAGCCATGGTAAAGGGACCTCCTCTGCTGTAGAGAAAACGCCTCACCGAGCTCTTCCACGTGGAACTCATTCGGCATGCCCACCGTTTCGTCCTCCAACAACGAGTATTTTAGGTACTAATACCCTGTACCAGGTATCTGCTACCAGTATGTTGAAGCGGTCAGCCATGGTAACAGGACCCCCTCTTCTGTACAACAGTCGATAGTCATACGACTACGGCCATGAATGACACGAGTACCCCTCCCCCCCCCCTTGCGCAGAAAAACGCCTCACCGAGCTCTTCCACGTTGAACTCCTTCGGTATTCCCACCGTTACGCCCTCCAACGGCGACCCTGCCGCCATTCCGCCCTGACCTCGACCGCACTGATCGAGAAGGGCCGACGCAAACCCCCCCTGCCCCCCGCCGGAAGGAAGGCAGGTGGAATCGCGCGAGTCTGAACCCGCGATCACATCAAGCACCATGGCGCTATCCAAGACCGACCGTGTCAGGATGCCGACAGTGTCCTGGACCGAGAAAGAGAGACAGGGAGGAGCGTGGAAGTTGGGCAGTGGAGTTTTTTCCCGGTTGATATATATATATAATCGTACAGGTTCTAAGAACATTCTTACAGAGAAGGGCCGCGGAAGTTGGGCAGTCGGGTTCTTGTTCAGCTGGTACGTATACTTGTAAATTTTTAGGAATATTCTCCACGGTCACAAAGGGGCGTGGAAGTTGGGCAGTCGTAGAGCCCCCCCCCCCCAGTTGGCATACATAATTTTACAGTTCTAAGAATATTATGACAGAGAGGGGTGTGGAAGTCGGGCAGTCGACTTTTTCTTCTCCAGTTGATAATACACGTATACTTGTAAAGTTCTAGGAATATTCTCCACGGACCAAAAGAGGCGGGGGTGGGGGCGCGCGCGCGGAATGAGTTTGGGATACAGGAACTATAGCGGCAACCGGCGCTATTCCACACACTACCACGCTGATTAATCCAACCTGCACCAAGCGATCCCACAGACACTATACCGGGCAACCGGCACTACCCAACAGGCACTATCGAGGGACCACTGCTGTATTCCCAAACCCCTTGCACCCACCAATGAACTGGCGTACGCGATGAGCCCATGACGTGGGATCAACCCATACGTGGGTTTCAGACCAACCACCCCGCAGAACGCCGCCGGCTGTCGCACGGAACCCCCTGTGTCGGACCCCAATGCCGCGAAGCAAGCCCCGGATGAAACCGCCGCGGCGCTTCCACCGGAACTCCCACCAGGAACGAAAAGGGTGTCGCCGCCGCCTTCGCCTGCGCTGCGCGTGTCGCGACCTGTGGTGCGTGTGCCGTCATAAACAGTAGTAGTGGCAGTAGTATTAATAGTAGTAGTAGTAGTAGTAGTGGTAGTAGTAGTGTTAGTAGTAGCAGCAGTAGTAGCAGCAGTAGTAGTTGCAGTAGTAGTAGTAGTAGCAGTAGTAGTAGTAGTAGTAGTAGTAGTAGTGGTGGTAGTAGTGGCAGTAGTAGCAGTAGTCGTGGTAATAAATTTAGGGGAACAAAAAAAACGTGTCTACTTTTGCACGAAACATGAGCAAAACAAAACGAATAATTTTGTCCCAGAATATAATGTACGTTTTATATTTCTATCAGATACCAAGCAAGTATTATATTCCCGGCCAGAGTGGTATTTTAAAACGAAATTTGATGCAGGACCCGACGCGCTTGAGCTTGGTTGCTTTCAAAGAGGTGTCGCGTGCTGCACGATATACCTGGTACACTGCTGTACCTTGTACCCGTCAACGTTTTCTTTTAGAACATACCTGCATCAACATCGACGTATGATAGAGTCTACATTTTTCAGCCATACCAGGTAAGTACCTTCTGCTATATTACCACTCAGTCCGGAAACGTAAGGACCGTTTGGGTACTACTGTATCCATGTCAGTACTCAAACGGACCTCGGACGCATGCTAATGTAGAGGTGCATGATGTTTTGCCTTCTAAGGGTGGTCACTTGAGGAGCTCTTATACCTGCAGTAGCCTGCACACTGATTTTGGAGGGAAATAAAAGTGCTACCCGATGGACAATACCATGGTCTAAGCATAGATTAAACAATATTGCAACACAATAATGAAAGTCCGACGATTTGGGGGGTTAAGAGCCCAATCATCCAGAAAACGTTCCAGCCAAAAACTGCAACCTCTATCGTAGCAAACGTCCTCGTACTCCCGGACAGAGTGGTAGGTGTGTGGGCGCAAAGGCCAAAGGCGGTCGAGGGCGCACAGTAGCAGCGGAATCGTCCGAGGCGCTCCATTCCTCGGCTGGGAGTCGACCCCTAGACTACATACCGAGGAAATGATGCCGTCTGCTTTAGAGCTCCGAGACCAGACGGGACGGCGTCTACCTGCTGGTTGCTGAGCCTTATCGAGCCAAATACCACCCTGACCAGTATTATAGCTCCCCTTGTCGCGTCAAGACCTGTTTGCGCCTTAACATACTAGTTTTAGTGTAGGGGGCGGTCAGTCAAGGGGGTCGAACCGCGGTCTCCTAGAATACCCCTCTGATGTCACTATCAAAATGGGGATTATATTCCCCGCCAGGGTGGTATAATGTGAATAGCGTATTTTCTCACCGGGAGACCAGGGGTTCAGGGTGGGCCCGTGAGAGCTGAAGAGCGTCCCCGATCCCATGCCGAACTCGTCCATGTTGGTTTTGCCGAGCAGAGGGGACCCCGATTGTCGTAGCCGCTGAACAGGCGTGGAGTCGTATGGAGGCGTGAATTCGGCGAGCGTATCGGAGGACGCGGTCGTAGGCACGCCTAGGGTGCAGAAGTTGTCCTTCGCTGCGTACGGGATGCCGTCTAGAGGACCGAGAAGGGTACCTGGCCGGGAGGGTGGGCGGGCGGGCGGTGGCGGAGGGGGGGGGGGGGGGGGGGGGTCGCTTGTGTGTGTGAGGAGAAGGGGTACTAAAAAAAAACAGACGACACGCAACTTACCTGTAATTTGTTTTTTGAGTTGCAGGCAGGAGGTACCACAAAACCCAGTAAACAAAATTCTTGGATTGGTTTCGCCATTTATTACATTCGTCCAGAAATTTCAGCATTCTGGTGTGCTTCCTCATTCTGACCTTGGGAAGCAGTGTATTTCTAGGTCGTTTTTTTTTTTTTTTGTGTACTCTCAGTGTGGGTGCGTGTTTTTGTTGTTTTTTTTGGCGGTGAGTTTTACCTTATCTTCCAGCTCAAACTCGTGAGAGGTTCTGTTCACTCTCAGCGGCGTTCTGGGCAAGCCGTGCTGTATCAGCTAATAGCAGTATTAGCTCTTTTTTTTTAGTCATTAGGTTTACTTTCTTCCCGCTCAAACTCGTGGGAGGTTTCGTTACCGTCAGAGGGCCTTCTGCACAAGCCGCGCTGTATCAGCTAACAGCAGCAGCAGGTAATCTAGTCTAAAAAACTGTTCCACGATAAAGCTGCCTTCATGGCGTGCTGTGAATACAGCCCTATGCCCTGGATGGTGGTCTGCACGCCGCCTGCCTTGGTTTGATTGGTATATACTCTGACAGCTATATATGAGCACCAGCGGAGGGAGCAGCCATACCTCTATAGTGCGGTGCCTCTATAGTGCGATTCCTCTACAGTGCGGTGCATCTACAGTGCGGTGCCTCTACAGTGCGGCGCCTCTACAGTGCGTTGCATCTACAGTGCGGTGCCTCTACAGTGCAGTGCTTCTACAGTGCGGCGCCTCTACAGTGCGGTGCATCTACAGTGCGGTTCCTCTACAGTGCGGTGCCTCTACAGTGCGGTGCCTCTACAGTGCGGATACTCTACAGTGCGGATACTCTACAGTGCGGATACTCTACAGTGCGGTACCTCTACAGTGCGGTGCCTCTACAGTGCGGTGCCTCTACAGTGCGGTGCCTCTACAGTGCGGTGCCTCTACAGTGCGGTGCGGTGCCTCTACAGTGTCGGTTCCTCTACAGTGCGGTTACTCTACAGTGCAGTGCCTCTACAGTGCGGTGCATCTACAGTGCGGTGCATCAACAGTGCGGTTCCTCTACAGTGCGGTGCATCTACAGTGCTGTTACTCTACAGTGCGGTGCCTCTACAGTGCGGTAGAGGGGGTACATTTGGGCCGAAACATTTCACACATCGGACAGATCACACCGATCCCCATTTCATGCTAGATATTTCGCGGCAGAGCTGTACAGTCTAGCTCATGTTGCCGGGTGGGGGCCGTACGATCTGCACGATCTAGCACGTATTCCCCGGGTTGGGTCTGAATTACGAATATACAGATCTTGCACAACATATCGTAACGGCAGATACAGGATCTAGATGATCTAGATTGTTATCTGTTCGATGTGTTGTATAAATCACAAGACGTAGGATTTAGATGATCTCGATGATCTAGAAGATCTAGATGATCTAGATGATCTAGATGATCTAAATGATCTAGATAACCTATCTATAGATGATCTAGAAGATCTCGATGACCTAGATGGTCTACATGATCTACTGTAGATGATCTAGATGATCTACAGTAAATCGTGATCTGTCCAATGTGTCGTATAAATCACAAGAGGTACACCAGTATATACGAAGTATATTTGAAAAAATAAAAAACAACAGCTGTGCGATCGGGGATTTCGTCGAAACGCAGATTTGCTACGTACGTAGCTGAGTGTGATACTTCGATCGCGCATACCTGGTATATATATTAAATAATGTGTATGTGCAACTATCTCACCGTTGGCTTGCCGCGCGTCCGCCGCCTCGGCTTCCAAGCGCGCAGAGTCGGGGCATCGCGTGACGAAGCAGTTCAGCCAGCTCGACCGTTCCATCTGCGCGATGCAAGCCTCCGTGAGATCGGAGGGGCGCACTTCTCCTGCTCGCACCTTCCTCGAAGCCTTTCGCGGGCGGAAGTTTAAGACGGGAGAAGCCGGGGGGGGGGGGGGGTTCGTATCGCATTATTTCATGCATGCCCGTAGTCTTATGACATAAGCCTCGCTTATTCCCATACACGTGGCCGGTGACGGAGCAACTTCTCGGTTTTTTCACGACCAGGCAGTACAAATGCTCCTGCACCAAGCGCTTGAAGCGCCGCTTGAGGTGTTGGGGCGCAGGGGGGTGGTGGGGGGGTGAATAGTTATCGTGGTATTTCGTTTCCTACGTTACAGCAGCAGTGCAGTGCGTGAAGGAAGGATGCTTTGTTTTTTGTGTTCTTTGTTTTGACAACGCGATGGTGGATACAAGCACAGACGCTGCTTGGCGACCCTTGAGCGCACCGTTGGCTGTGGACGAGATTTGATGCTAAAATTTTATACCGTTATTGCTATGTACGTAACCACGTAAATACCATAATGGTACCAGATGCCGGTTTGGTATAATACCTCGTGCCTGGTATGTGCTTCGTACCAAGGTTCAGTGGGTACACCGGTTTAAGAGCGACCCACAGTACAAAATAATAATTCCGGAGATAAGAGCGGTCGAATCGGCTTGTCCCGAACTGAAACAGATACCAAATAATGTTTTTATTGGTATCCCCTAAATCCACCCTAAGGGCCCGTTTTAACGAAGAAAACAAAAATTCAATTTGGAAAAAAAAATAAATCAAATCCGCTTTTCATTGGCCAACACGCGCACCAGCACCAAAATATTAGGATCTTGGGGGGTGCTGGTGCGTGTGTTGACCAATGAAAAGCGAATTTGAATTTTTATTTTTTCCAAATTGAATTTATTTTATATTCGTTAATATGGGCCCTTAACCCAAATTCGTCGTACTCCCATTCTCGTGTTGCAAAGTTGTGCACCTTATACTTAGGCCATGATATTCATCGGGTATCACTTCATTTTTCGTCGAAAATCAGTTTTTGGGTGAGGTATAGAGCTCCTCAAGTAATAAGTAACCACCCTCAAAAGGCAGAAACATGGTGCACCTTTGCCGTAGCATGCCTCGTGTGTTGTGATACCGTGTATGCATGCCTCTCGGGGACGTCGAAACCTACCTCGACCAAAAATTGCACTTAAGCGTAAGTCTTGTAGAGATGGACGATCGTGCCTAATCGCTCGATTTTTTTCGACTTCAACGCGTTTTACTTTCAACAAGGCCCATGGGCTTAAAAGCGTTTTACCGCCAATAAGGCCTATGTTCTTCTACTGAAAGTCTTAATAAAGGATAAGGTAGTCTGCACTGGTAGATCATAACGCCTATATCGGTTTCGCACTGGTCACTCTTAAACCGGTGTACCCGCTGCTTATACGTACACGTGTGTGTTACTCACATTAAGCCGTTCTCTTTACCTGTCGACATCCGGCACATCCAGTGTCCGTGCCGATTCTTCATGCTAGAGAGATACAAGCTCTGTGGCCACAAAACCACAACACAAAGATACAGTAGTTGTACATTGTAATAAAGTAAGCAGAGTAGGCAATGCAATGCCGTGTACGACAGGCACGACCTACACATGCTAGCAATCCATTGGCATCACAGCAAGCAGCGTCAATAATAGCGTACGAAAGCAGGCGTGCATTTGGTTCGATTGGATATCGCGGTACACGACTACTGCTGTATACTGGTGTAGCCTGTTTACGCAGCGCATGCTTGCATTAAGCGGCACGCTTTCGTTGTGTGTCACGGACGCCCATCGGAATGCAATACAGTTCGAGCACTAAGTAAAAAACACCACCGCGGTACCGCCGTACTGCTGTCGATGCGAGTCTGCCTACTGTGAAATCAAGGTTCCTATGTACGTGTGACGCGAGCCTTAAAGCTTGTTAAAGGTATTGCCTTCCTTGGCGCGAGCTTGGCGTGGTATTTTCACCTCGAAGTTTACTCGTATAATATACGACGTACAGTGTACAGGACGCCTAATAAGAAATAGGAAAGCTTGGCTAGGCTGGGTTTCTTATTTTGAGAATGGGTGCATTCTATACCAGCTTCGGTACATCGACTGCAGAATTTCTTACTTTTCCTGTAAAATTCAGCACGTATTATATGTCTTTCTTTTTTGTTATTGGTGTCTCGTCCTGTACGTACTCGTATGGTATGGTTTGTATGCGTAGAAGTTGACTTTACGGCGGCTGTGTTACAGGCAGTACCGACCCCCGCTCAAAATAAGAAAGTACCCACAGGTAACTCACAAGAAAGTCAGCCTGAAAAATTGAAAAAAAAATAAGAAAGCTCTCAGCCTAGTGAGCTCCAAAGCTTTAAGAAAGCTGACCCCTGCCTGAGGCTGGCCTCTGGGTTCAAGGCCCAATTCATTGTGCACTCTTAGGGAAAGCGTCTTCTCGGGGACAAAAATAAGAAACCGCATCATGAGAAAGTGTGCTTTCGCGCGCCCAGAATAAGAAACTCAGCCTGCGCCCAATTGCAGGATTCTTCTGAGAGTGCGTACTGCTGCTGTATGCCAGAATATAGACTACGCGATTGAAGCTCGTGCCACGATAGACTTTGCCTCAACTGGCGGCAAAGCTGCGATACAAGAGGCTCTGGCGCAGACAGCTTGATGCCCGGCGAAGGTCTCTAGTTACCGAGTTGTGGCTGGTTCGTACGTAGACTCACTGGTTTCCATACGTAATGGTTTCCCAACTACAACAAGGATCTACCACAGGTACCAGGTACAGATTGCTCACCTCTGAAAGGGAGAGAGTTGTTAGCCCAGCGCTTGGGGAACGCTCAATGGATGCCGAAAAACCCAAGCGTGGCCAATGCCACGGTCTACGCCGCACATTGACTCTCATGGATATCATGGACCCCGAGGCAGAGGACAAGCCTAGGCCTTGTCAAGCAGCGCACTGCAGCAACCGCACGGCCGAGAAACTGGAAAAAAGCGGCGCAACCTCACGATTTTAGTCTCAACCCTGAGCCCCGATACAGACATCCCATACAAGATGACGAAACCCTTAGCGTCGCGAGATAAAACTTCCAACGTATAAAAGTAGTCACCACACGGGACGAACCTCTGATGGACCAATGCCGACCCTCCATGTCGAAGGTAAGCAACACCGCCTGGATCATGGCTGACACCCTTCTCTGCTGTTCGATTGCTCGCTGTTGCGCTTGCCTGCGACGTTTTTGCGAGGGAAATAGCAAGATATCCCTCACCATCGCAACAATCTTACCAAATCTTACCGTACGCCTTTGGCTTTGGCTCTTCGTCTTTGGCTTTGGGCCAACTCACTGCATGCGAACTACCGACGCTTCCTGCCCTCATCACACCACCAGCTCCAAACCCCGCTTGTAACAGCGCTAACTCTCTTTTCCATGTATTTCAGTGGCCGAGGCGAGATCCTTGGTCGCGAGCGCGAACGGCCGTGTCACCTTCGTGGAGGTCGGTCTCAAGGTCCCTGGAGAGCGGCACACGCCAGAGCGATCTGCCTCCGTTCACGAAGTGGCGAACCCGCAGTGGGAGGATGCAGCTTTCGACTTGTGAGTGCACGCGCTTGTAGCTATTTGCTTCAAAGCATATGGTGTGTGTGTGACCTGGCTCTATTGTGTGCGTCTGGTTATGCTACAGTAGACAGGATCGCTTCGCTGCCCTGTACGAGAGTTAGGGTTGTTCCGAATGCGTGGAGGCCGCGAACTTTGTGCACTCGTAACGCATGTGATCATGTTGGTCAACTTTCAACTGTCCCAAAAACAGCGGACAGATCACCGATCCCCAGTTCGTGATCTACAGCAGCAGTAGCTTCACGATCTAGATATTTCAGGCAAGATACACTCCTGATCTGTATGGCCTATAGATCATGCTGCCGGGCGGGAGTACTACGAGTACAGCAGTCTACAAGATGTATCAATGGCACATACATGCTTCATGGGTTTGCATTTGTACAGACCTTGCACAACATCCATCTCTTACCGGCAGACACACCGCACCATAGGATCGATGATAATAGATTATCTAGATCATGATCTGTGAGTTATTTCGTGGAGAAGAGGCGTGCATGCTGGTATTATTCGAATGATGCGTACGAAGGCAGGCGATACCGCCGTCCCGTATGTTTTACCTGGTATCTGTTACTTGGTATACAGAGTATAACCGTACGTACAGCTACAATAAAAGTACGTCATTGTATCGTTTTGACATGGACTCACATTCTCACTCTGCTGCTGTGCTGCAGATCCCGCCGCGGGCACATTGAGCTTTTTATTCGGTACGAGTAAAGTAGGTTGTTCACGTGCATCTTCACATCTTTACGCACACACCATGTGCGGTACGTACGAGTTCGCAGTCTAGTCTATTACAGCAATAGTCTCATATTTATTAGTGGCCGATGTATACAGACAGAACCGGCCCGCTCATAAGAAACCAGGAATCGGGCGTAGGCTGACTTTCTTATTTGAGAAAGGGGTGTGTCCCACACTAACGTCAGTGTACTAGCTGTCGACTTTCTTATTTCCCCCGTAATGTTTAGGCTGAGTTTCTTGGCCAAGGCACTTTCTTAGGAGAAGGCCGGTAGTGTACGAGTACTGACATTGAACGTTGAGCTCTAGATGGACCAACACGTTCAACTTTCAACCCGAGGAAACATCACGTATTATACTATTAATACTATTAATACTGTACGTGTCCTACGTCATAATGCCTGGTGTACGGCTCCGGAGAACTTGCACGTACGTGCGAGTCTAACGAATCTGCACGTACATTCAATACGGTTATATGTATAGCAGGAGTTGTTGTAGATATGTATGGCCTACATGGGTACCAAATGGGATCGAGGTGCCAGGTGGGCCTCCGGCGGCTCCTGCGGAGGGCTGATTATATTTCTGCACCTTGTGGGTGGGAGCAGGGTGTGCCAAATGGGACCAGATCCGGGTGGGATCAGGTCCGGGTGGGAGCAAGGGTAAATATGGTGCAAATTTACGTGCAGTTCTTACAGCCCACAGCACGTCCGTGCAATTACACGGCTGGTGCCTGGTGTAAGGACTGCTTGCTGCTGCTGTACAACAGGCACTACTGCTGTACCTACTACAGTATATACGAGTACCTAGCGGAACAATAATTTTACCTCGTACGTAGGGGTACTCGCGCATCATGTAGAAGCATATTACGAGTACGAGTCCTATACGATATAGAGTCCATACATACTCGTACTCGTATTCAATACGTACTCGTATATATATTCAATACGTACTCCTTGCGTACTCGTATATATACGATATCATACCTGGCCTTCACAGAATACATACATACATACATACCACGGGTATATACGTACCAGGTACCAGGTATACATGTCGTTTTTTTAAAGTTTATAAACATAAAATATATGCAAATCAGATTCCAGAAGAGTAAAACGAACGGGCCAACATTTTCACACATCGGGCAGATAATATACCCACAACGATTGGCGATCTAGATCTTCCCAAGCAGATCTATATTCCCGATCTTGTATGATCTACCTCACGTTGCCGGGTGGGAGCCGTATAATCTGCGTGATCCTTGTTTTCTGGGTTGGATCTGTACCATACAGATCCTGCACAACATCTAATAACGGCAGGTTAGGATCTACATGATCTGTCGATGATTTGTAGACAGATCATACAGATCGTGATCTGCCCGAGGTATGAATATTTCCAGTCAACATTCACATTTTCGAGCCAACTACAGCAGTATACATCATACGAGTACATCGCATACAGAACAATAACAAGTGGAGTTTGGATGCGGCTTAGGACTTAAGAATAGAACGTAAAGAAGGCATATTGAGAAGGAGGGAGCAAGGACAACACATAAATGGAGTATTGTGGATAAGGTTAAGCGGGAAGTAGACATAGAAGGAAGTTAGACTTTGCGCATAGGTTTCCTTTGTTTGCGTGGTTTTCTGCTTTCGGGAATGTCACGAGTGATCGACGTTGAAGCTCCTGCTGCACATTGATTGTCGGATGGCAAATATGATAATAACAAGTGGAGTGCTCATACACATATACATGGTACTATCAGGTATCGGTAGTCGTTGTTGGCTTTGTTCCGTGCGCTTTTCATCCGCACCCAGCGAGAGATACCTTCTCGCGTAAAATTCGGATTTTTGCACTAATTTATACCAGGTACCAGGTAATTAATAGTCAAGTGCCTGGCACTGCAGAGCTGCAGAGTACATGCCAAGGGAAGGAGTATAATATGCCAATACAGCCAGTATATAGCTCTTTTTACATGCTGCACAGACCGGCCCCTTCCAGAGGAGGAGTAAGAGTATGGGAGAACTGTGAGGGTATTACCGCTGAGCTATAGGGGTAAAAGATCGATCGATTACCCAGCCCAGGGTAATCCTTATAACACTCTCCCCCCCTCTGAACGGCGGGATATTTGGGACGTCGGTACCGTATACGGCCGTACGTTGACCTACCCGCTTCGTTTCAATACCTGGGGAACCAGGGAGACGAGTTATTTGGGGACGCACGCGCAAGCGTTTCTGAAAAAAGAAACGTTCGAAGTGAGATTCGAACCCGTGTCCTGCCGACGACGCCAAATGTGAGGGTATTACCGCTGAGCTATAGGGGTAAAAGATCGATCGATTACCCAGCCCAGGGTAATCCTTATAACAGAACTACGACAACGATATTACACGAGCTAGATTGTTCTACGTAGTGCTGTCATAGAGCGGAGGAGTGGGGGTACACATACATCACAGAAGAGGCCAACAAGCTGTGGTTTTGTTCGATCTGTGGTTTGGTGTGAGGTTGTGGGATTGGGAGATTGTGGGATTGTGGGTACTCAAGTAGGAGGTTGTTAGTCCATGATTGTGACACTGCAAGGCACGAACCGAGTGGGGAGGAAGGAGAAAAGCCTACTTTGTGACCCCGGATCTGAGTTAAGGAGATAGAAAAGAAGGGGCGAAAATAATAGATGGGATGGACAAAAAACAACAACAAAAAACATACCTGGTAGTGTACGAAGCAGTAGTATTGATAGCACATAAAAGGTTCGTGCAGGGCCTATTCTACTCTATAAAACCTATCAGGAACGAACAAGGAATGTAAACCCTAATGAAGTGTCAATACCTGCAGTACGTAGTGGCCCTCAATCATAGCGTACCTGGTATATGATACCAGGTACAAACTAGTGCTGATAGAGCACGTAAGAGTGTTGTTTTTTAGCGGACTGCGTGTTTTTTTTTTGTGGACGCAGATTCCCCTTTCGCGTTGCCCCTACTTGACCCTTTTTACGAGTAGGGCTGCAGTCCCGTTTTTGGGGAAATACAACTTATAATTAGAGTGGTTTGTTCCCAAAACGAGACTGCAGTCTTAAAAGGCACGCTATAAGAGAATAGCACAGTTACCCCCTTGAGAACTGGTCCCACGAATTTCGGGACTGCAGTTCTAAAAGGCACGCTATAAGAGAATATCACAGCCAACCCAGGGGCGTCCAGAAAAAAGAGAAAACGACACACCACACCCCCAGAGGTCGGAATAGAAAACCGTTGCAACCGTTGTGATCACATGATGAAATAAGAAAATGGAAAAAAACTATCCTTAATTTCATTATTTTCACTTGTTTTTAGTAACCCCCCCCCCCCTAACGAACAAAAAATTATGTGAGATGTCGAAAAAAAATCGACCACCCTCGGCTAACCCCTTAAGAACTGGTTCCACGTATCAGGGGACAAAATACTTGGAATTAGTGCGGGATTGTTTTTTCAGTTCTGAATGAGTTAAGAACTGGTCGCACGAATATGCGGACTGCATTCCTAAAAGGCATGCTATAAGAGAATATCACAGCTAACCCCTTAAGAACTGGTTCCACGTATCAGGGGACAAACTACTTGGAATTAGTGCGGGATTATTTTTTCAGTTCTGAATGGGTTAATAACTGGTCCCACGAATTTCGGGACTGCAGTTCTAAAAGGCACGCTATAAGAGAATATCACAGCTAACCCGAGGGTGGTCGATTTTGTTTTTCGACATCTCACAGAATTTTTTGTTCGTTAGGGGGGGGGGGTACTAAAACCAAGTGAAAAAAATGAAAATAAGGATAATTGTTTTTTTCCATTTTCTTATTTCATCATGTGATCACAACGGTTGCAACGGTTTTCTATTCCGACCTCTGGGGGTGTGGTGTGTCGTTTTCTCTTTTTTCTGGACGCCCCCGGCTAACTAACCTCTTAAGAACTGGTTCCACGTATTAGGGGACAAACTACTTGGAATTAGTGCGGGATACATTTTTCAGTTCAGTTATGAAGGGGTTAATAACTGGTCCCACGAATTTGGGGACAAACCACTTGGAATTAATATGGGGTACATTTTTTAGTTCTGAATGGGTTGAGATGGGCCAAATCGGCCGAACCCGCCTATGTACGCTAAAGAAAGCTACGCATGTCCCACTACTGCTGTGGGTACGAGAAAAGGCTAGATAAGAGAGCTGTTTTAGGCCTGTACCACGCCTACTTCTCTTAAATCGGGGTACCCATTGACTGCTGTATCGTGACATACACAGATACCGGTAGCAAGTAATTCAGCAACTCTCACGCTGCTGAAGATTTTAAGAAACGGGTTTAAAAGTTTTGTGTTTACCCCCATCCATCCGTCCGTCCGTCGGAGGATTAAACAAAAAAACGAAAACAAAAAAATGAATTGAGAGCGCTGTTTCTTTTTGTGTGTGTGTGTGTTTTTTTGTGTTTTTTTTGTGGTGTGTGTTTTGATGCGGTACAACGCCGGTGCCCTCCGCATACGTGCGGTCACATCTTCTCGGTTTCTCTATATACAGTAGGATGTACATACTGCCAGTCGCAAACGCAAAATGAGAGTACTACATACCTGGTACGTACCAACTACTGTATGTACCTAAATATAAGAACATTTTGTATATTACTATTCAATATCAACGGTGCTTGTATTTAGGGAATAGTGGTACTACTGATACGGAGGAGGGAGAACCCGCCGAAAATGTTTCACGTTTTTCTTTCGGAGGGAGTTCCGTCATCCCCTCGTACTGGGAGATTGGTTACTACACATATATATATATATATATATCAGCTTTTTGAACCCCCATTGAAACGAGTGACATTGTAACATAGGCATAAAACCATAAATATGCGATAAAAAACTTCAGCAGAGTGTCGTATGGTATGGGCATGTATCTGCAACTGGTTAGTTTCGATAGGAGACAGCGTGGAGGTCTTCAACTGGGGCGTGACCTTTTGTTTTAAACCGTGTGACTGAAGCCTGCAGCGAGGAGAATCGCAGATTGGTGCGTAAATCTCGGTATATACATACATCGGGGGAAACATCTACGACCGGCGTCATTGGCGGATAACAAAGAAAGTCACGTTGCACAATATATTCCGTTGTCATGTGGTTTCGTACGAGAAAAAAAAGCCACACTTGCTCTGTAGTTTTTTGGAATATATCATAGTACACCCATCTTCAAGCGGACAACTATTTTGGAGGCGTGTTTCGATAGGGGTACCACTTTTTTTGCCCTATGAGGCGAATACTAATGCGGGGGGCCATAGTAAATAGGACCAAATCTTGTTCGTAAAAATAGGGAAATATGTAGGTTTTAGTGCATACCGTAGGTTCTATTTACTATGGCCCCCTCCCGTACTAATACTTCCGACTGACCGGGCTCCCCAACCCAATATCGTCACCACATCATAACATGCTCAACAGTGTGTTACAATATTGAACTCGAGAAATCACGAATTATCTGGTCCAGCGAGCGACCGCTGTCCAGTTGTAAACAACAGCCCTGCCTGTTCGCGTGTTCTACCAGTCTGCCAGCACCGTTCCGTGCGGTATCCACTTGGTATTTCCACAAGCACGATAAACCAAACAATGCCAGCTGCTGCTGTGAAGTGTGCTACGTACTTCTTACTCGGCCAAGAATATGAACCATAACGCCAAATTCTCTCTACATCAACAAACTACAGTTTATTTTTCTATCGGTTCCCGATTCCTAATAATAATCTTTCTCTTTACAACATTATTGATCGTGATATACCTACGCACCGTATATGACACTGCATACCACACCCCCTCGGACGAATTTCAACGCCGATTTGCTCGACGACCGGTCGAGCGCTAACCCCGAGCGATCCGTCTATGGAAAGGTCTCGACGAGATGCTCCGAAAGCCGCCTTTTTTCGTTGTCTGTGCCCCCCCCCTGGTTATGGAGAAAATTGGCTTTGAAATTCGTCCCAGGGGGTGTGGTATACACTGTCATATACGGCAACCAAGTGCTTATCATAACCCAAACAAATCACACACGCCAAGCATAAAGGCACACCGCAATAAGCCACCGCCGTTCCCGGGGCTTTGGGGCTGTTCATCGGGAATTGCAACTTTTAGCTTATCTCAAGATCAGTTTTTTGGGTGAGATATTATCTACAGAGCTTCTCCTATACGATAGCCGAGTGATAAAAACCCTCATAAAAACATTATTATAAGCTTCCCCTTCATCCGTAGCATGTATGCACGCGTCTCCGAGCGCCGTAAAATTGCGTGGGCACGGTCGAGGCCAATACATGGAGCCTGCATCACCCTCGATTTTTCGACGTACATGTCATATGTGAGTGCAGAAAAGGCGGCACCTGTGAAAAGGCTCCGAAATTATTTTGGGCATCCCTACCGGGCCCCTCTCCTAAGAAAATAGCCCCTACAAATAACACCAGGACGATATTTCCGGGAGGGGGGGAACGGAGATTCGGGAGCGGTTACCGTATCACCCGGGTGGTAATATAACCCCCCCCTGGAACGAGTTTCAGAGACGGTTTTGTCCAAACATTGCCGCAGAGGTGCCATGGCTTAGAGCGGCACACACACCGAAACATATTATCTCGTCGAATTGTTTCCATAGGCGCCTCGCTCGCCGCTGTCTTTTTTGTTTTTGTTTCAACTTTTCCTGTTTTTGAGAGAAAAAGAAGCAGCAGGTCGGGCATTCATCCGAGCGGGGGAGGGGGGGGGGGGGGGTGTTTCCTTGTGTGTTTGTACGGTTATGTTAAAATTGGTGTCGAAGGCAACCCCTTTTACAAAGAAAAAAGTGCATCGTCTCCTACTTTTGTTTTTGTTTTTGTTTTTGTTTTTTGCTGTTCGTACAGCAGTAGCTCCATTGTGTTTCCTCCGTGGTTTTGTTCTTTTGGGAGATGCTGCGGAGTGATCAACGTTGAAGCTCTTTCATGCTACGCATTGTTGAGAATGGCAAGAATAATGATAACTTATTTATTCATACTGACTCAAGACATTAATGCATTATTCAGGGACCACAGGCGGCGAAACAGAAAGGGGATAGGATTAGCAAAACAAGTATTTGTAATATATGGAAACTACGTATTGAGCGCCCACATGCTGGAGGTGTCTCTATTAGGAGTAGGAACGGTGCTCCGTCTCGGAAGGGATGCGTGGTCAAAGGCCCAATGACTAAGGCAAGCAAACAATGAGAACCCCCTCCCTCCCCTTATAAGTATATCATATAGTTATAGGTTGAGTTGGCGTCGGTTGGCGACAGCGCTGTAAAACACGTCTCTCACTGCTTGAGCTAGACAACCAGGGTGCCATTTTTTTTTTTCTGTTTTGGCGGTCACCAAGGCTGGTAGTCTTGTTATATCATTTGTGCGGGGTTGAAAACCTCAACTCCGCACAAGGGGAATGGTCGCATCACGCAGTGTGTATATGGTAAGGCACCCACGAGGCAAATACATAGTAGTACCTATTGATGTCTCTGGAAGTGGCCATACCCTAAATTAAATCAATTCATTGGAGACTGTCGTCCATATGCAAGTCCGCCTCACAGACAGTTCTTAGCAGGATGCAGCTCACCCTCTATGCGACTCGCCCAGTACCTCACGGCGCTTTTCGCTTTGTGCAAGCAATGTCTGGCTGGTTGGTGAAAACCCAGTGTGCTCCGTCCCGGCATTGTAGGGATGCGCGGATCTATGGCCATACGACTACGGCCGTGCACGGCATGAGTACCCATACCCCCACCCCCCCCGCCCATACCCCCCCATTTTGCATACACCGGCCCAGAGTGGTACACTATGTATGCAATCTGGGCCAGTATCTTCGCTTCTTGTTAGAGGGTCGGTCCTGGAGAGGTGTGGTTCAGCGGTGTCTCTCGACAGTGCTGGGGGTGGCTATTCCGTTTCTCAGATGCAGCAAGGATATATACATACATAAATATATATGTATATATACGAAGTATATATACATGGTAAGTCTTCGACCGAACCTTTGGATGCGATGCACCCTCTCGTTCCCGTGGAACAACCCAGAAGAAGCCCCCGGGGGTTGGCGACTCCGGAGTCCGGAACCGGCCGGTTTAGATAGCCCCGAAACTTGGCGTACGCTCTCTCCGAACATTTGGCATAGGTATGTATGTGTGCTGCTCCGACGTATTGTATGTACGAGCAAGGTGTTCACGAACCCTGTCGTGAATACCGTGCTGCCTGCGGCCGGTTACCGGTGTAGTGCAGGCGGTCGCCCCGATGGTCTAGCAGGTTAACCACGAAGAACGCTAAGGTTGAAGTCAGGAGTTCGAGTCTCCGTATGAAGATTTTTATTCTCAAAAGGCACCAACAACTGTCGAGAGCGCCTGTTATAGCGTGGGTAGGCACAGTTTGACGAGAGTCGACGAGGGAAGAAAGTGCGTAAATCTCCTCGCGATCAAAATACAAGGAACGTATATACCGTAGTGGGGAGGGAGGAGAATGGCCTACTTAGTGACCCCGGATCCGAGTCACGACTATTAACAAGAGGGCGAAATAAAAGGAGGTCGAAAATAATGAATGGGATAGAAAACATGTACCTGGTATATATATATATATATATACTCGCGATACTCGAGAGTCACGTCATGCTTGAATCCCGTCATACTTTTGAGACAACACTCGCAGCACCTGCCTACCCATCACATTACTAAAAGGTGGTCCGAACACCGCGCGGAAATTGTCTTTAATAACCCTCTCGTTGGGACTCCAGAGGAGAAAATTGACAATAAAGTTGACAACAAAATTGACGGTTACAGCAGCAGCAGCAGTAACGACCACTACTACGTGATTGGTGGGCGATAACGATCGACGTTCGAGTTACAATGCAAGGGACGGACGCGTTGTGCGATAGAGGAAGCAATTTGGCTGAAAAACAATCTGAATGAAGGAGCTCCTTAGGGCCCGTTTTAACGAAGAAAAACAAAATTCAATTTGGAAAAAAAAAATCAAATCCGCTTTTCATTGGTCAACACGCGCACCAGCACCAAAGATTAGGATCTTGGGGGGTGCTGGTGCGTTTGTTGACCAATGAAAAGCGAATTTGAATTTTATTTTTTTCCAAATTGAATTTATTTTATACTCGTTAATATGGGCCCTTAACCCATGTATTCGTCGGAATTCCATTTTCGTGTCGCAGTATTTTTCGCTGGAATCGGTCAGGCCAGGAGAGTGTTCACCGGGTAGCACTCTATTTTTCAATCAAAATCAGTTTTCGGGTGGGGGTTGTAGAGCTTCTGAAGCAACGAGCCCCAGAAAAAAACATGGTGTCGCACCTCTATCGTAGCATGTGTCAAGACGTCATCACGGCGCGGGCGCAACAGTATCCTATATATGTCTATACACGCACTGGTGGGCGTCTCACGCTGCTCGCAGACGGCTGATAACACCAACGCTATATAATTGGGCTTGGTCGCTATCTCGTGGGTCTCAAAGGAAAACAAAAAACGCAAAAGGTTAGAGTACGTATGTACGTATATATTTATTTCTCTCTCTGTTTCTGTCTGTCTGTCTGTCTGTCTGTCTGTCTGTCTGTCTGTCTGTCTGTCTCATCAATCACTGTGTGCGCTGGGTGGAAGGCAATAAACAAAAAAAGGTTTTGTTTTTTCGGTCAGACGGCGCGGCTTCAGAGTTTCTATAGGAACTCCTGCTTCGCCCAGCTCGAAGGGGCCCTCTATACGTATTAGGCCTACAATACTTCCCTTCACCAAGACAACACTCCAACGCAGAATACCACCCTGGGTGATTAAAATGAACAAAATTCCAGTACAATTATCTCCCGAGGGGGTGGTTTCTCAAGCCAAAAATAAACAATAGGACACGGAGTATATTTTAGGTGGACGTGTAAATTTTACTTTAAGCAACTAACTCGCTTCGCTCGCGATATTGGACATCGTGCCCACCCCTCGCCCCGGCTCCTACCTACCGCTCGCAGTACCATCGATGGGAGCGGAACGGAAGGCGACATCGTCATCCGTGTTTTCCAGGGGGAAGCGCCGAACGAGGTCGTCGTCGGCGAGACTGTGGTGCCTCTTCACAAGATACCGACGGAGGGCTTCGACCGCAAACCGTGAGAGTCTGGGTTGTCTGTTTCCCTGGCGCCGCGAGAGTTTTACAGGCGTTCCGTCTGCACCGCGACCGCAGACGTTTTTGATCCGTTCGGGAGATGTTTGAGCAGCTTACGAGCTATTATATAGTACAGGATATAGTAGTGTTTATTTTACCAGGGTATATACCTAGTCTCTGCGACGAGGTGCCGCGTTGATTACCGGCGAATCAACGCGGGGGTACGTAGTAGCCCTGGGTGAGAGTCTCCGGCTGATCGCAGCAGAGAGGCCTCATTGATCCCAAACTATATACGAGTTAATGCGACGACGGAATGTTACCGGAGTAAAACCCAGGAAAAGCTGGTCCAGGCTGTGTTGTTTAGTTAGGAGGACGGGATGAATTACACTTGTATATAACGACTCCCCCGAGTTTCTTGTTTGTCCTCCAAGAACAGTCCGCCCAGGTTTCTTAGTGGTCGTTTTCTTAGTAGACGCGGGCTGTGGTAGGAGTAGGGTAGGAACCTGACTGTTTTTCAGGTTGTGGTTTCACTTGAGTATAGTGTAGGAGTTAGATAACCTCATCCGACAACCAACTTTGAGTAAAATTGTAAGGTAATCCCGTTACACAATATGTTGGGCTAAGGTATCCAACGAAGGATGCTTCCTTGGTTGGACCTGTAACTGTGCAGGTCCTACACAAACCGCTCACAACGGCAGGTGAGGAACTACAGTAGATAATCTAGATCGTGATCTGTGTGATGATCTGAGCAACCAATACCTACCCGTATGTAGAACGGCTCTGCAGGTGTCCCGCACTGTACAGCTTCGGCTCAACACAAAATAACGTAAAAAGCGTGACGAACGAGCGGCCTCGGTGGAAGTCGCCCATGATGTCATGACAGTTGTTTTGTTAAAATGCCATGCCTCGAAGTACTCCATCCAGGGAGCCGAGTAACCTAGAACTGCCGTTAGTAGCGGACGTTCATGTTTGACACGAAGTACAAAACAAAAGCCGCCTAAACTTTCTCTTAATATATCACACGCGTGCAACCCGACTCCCTGCAGTATTCGACTGGACAAGCGAAAGGGCATCATCCGCGTGACGGTCTCCCTGAACAAAGACACGTCCCACCGGGATGGCAGTCGAAGACGCAGCGGTGCGAGGGAGGAGGAAGCGCAGCGGCTAGAGAAGGGCATGAAAGTAGACGCCATGTACCGCGGCGGAAAGAGGTCCTACCCCGGCACGATCATGATCGTAAATCGCGATGGCACATGCGACGTCGACTACGACGACGGCGAAAAAGAGATCAGAGTCAAGCCCGGCCTGATAACCCCGGTAAGGTCACCGTCGGGAAGCCCTAGGCGTGCTCGTTTAGGCGTGGATGACCAAAGCGACCGTCGAGCTGGCAGCAAAGGGAACAAAAGCCTGGTAGAAGGGGTGAGAGTGGAGGCGCGGTACAAAGGCCGCGGCCGCTTTTACCCGGGTGTAATCTCTCAGGTGCTTCGAGATGGCTCCTGCAACATCGACTACGACGATGGCGAGAAAGAGCGCATGGTGTCCCCGTCCCTCATCAAGGTCCTCGACGAGTCCTTCTCGCGGACGACAGGTGTTGACGACGGGCGGGGATCAGACCGCCACGGTTCCCCTGGTCGCCTGGAAACGGGCACGAGAGTAGAAGCGCGCTACAAGGGTCGGTCGCGCTACTACCCGGGAGTGGTGGCTCGGGTCCACAGGGATGGGTCTTGCGACATTGACTACGACGACGGGGCCAAAGAAACAATGGTGCAACCGTCGCTCATAAAAACAACTGGTTCAGGTTCCACACGCACCGTCCAAGACAGCGAAAACGCTTCAGGGCGAAACCGACAAGGAGGCAGTAGGGAGGGACAAGCGCTGGAAAAAGGCATGAGGGTCGAGGCGAGGTACAAGGGTCGCAGCCGTTTCTACCCGGGAAAATTGACCATGGTCCGCCGGGACGGATCCTGCGATATAGACTACGACGACGGGGAGAGGGAGCAGATGGTAGAACCATCCTTGATACGAGTTATGGAGCCACATCGCTCGACAAGTCCGGGGCGAGATGATACCTCTGCGGGAAGCACCGAGCTGCGCGAGGGCGTGAGAGTAGAGGCCAGGTACAAAGGAAGGGGGCGCTACTACCCCGGTGTCATCGCGCGCGTTCGACGCGATGGTTCGTGTGATATCGACTACGATGATGGCGAGAAAGAGCAGATGGTGGACCCATCTCTCGTCAAAACGGTAGGAAAGGCGAGGGGCGAGGGAGAAGGCGCCGCTGGTGGTGACGGTCTGCGGGAGGGCGCGAGGGTGGAAGCTCGCTACAGGGGACGGAGTCGTTACTACCCGGGAAGGATCTCTCGAGTCCACCGCGACGGCGCTTGTGACATCGACTACGACGACGGTGAAAAAGAGCGCATGGTAGAGCCGTCCCTTTTCCGAATTCTCCGTTCGTCATCGTCGTCAAGGAGCCCAACCAGGGGGCACACGAGCCCGACCAGAGCCCACGACAGTGGCGTCGCCGGCGAGACGGTGTTGGATGAAGAAGGCCTCCGCGAAGGCATGAAGGTGGAGGCTCGGTACAAGGGTCGAAGCCGCTACTATCCCGGAACGATCGCTCGAGTTTACCACGACGGGTCGTGCGATATTGACTACGACGATGGCGAGAAGGAGCGCATGGTAGAAGCTTCTCTCATCAAGCGGTATGGCGGCGAGAGAGCCCAAGCTCCGAGCGGAGCTAGCCCCACCCTGCGTGAAGATGCCCGAGTGGAAGCTCGATACAAGGGACGTAGTCGCTACTACCCCGGAAGAATATCTCGGGTCCACCGCGATGGCTCGTGCGATATCGACTACGATGACGGCGAGAAAGAACGTATGGTGGAGCCTTCCCTCATCAACGTTCTCGGACGAGAGAAGGAGGGTGGGCCGTCTCCAACGGGGAATGATCTTAGGGAGGGCATGAAAGTAGAAGCTCGCTACAAGGGGCGTGGCCGGTACTATCCCGGGAGGATAGCTCGAGTCCACCGCGACGGCTCGTGCGATATCGACTACGACGACGGTGAGAAGGAACGCATGGTGGAGCCTTCCCTAGTGAAAATCCTTGGACAAGAAAAGGACGATGGGCCTTCCCCAACAGGCGATACTCTAAGGGAGGGTATGAAAGTGGAAGCTCGTTATAAGGGAGGCAGACGGCTGTACCCCGGCCGAATATCTCGAGTACATCGCGACGGCACCTGCGATATCGACTACGACGACGGCGAGAAAGAGAAAATGGTGGAGCCTTCCTTGATCAAAGTCCTCAGACGAGAGAAGGAAGGTGGGCCGTCCTCAACAGGCGATACTCTAAGGAAGGGTATGAAGGTGGAAGCTCGTTACAAGGGGCGTAGTCGCTACTACCCCGGAAGGATATCGCAAGTCCACCGCGACGGTTCGTGCAATATTGACTACGACGACGGCGAGAAAGAGCGAATGGTGGAGCCTTCCTTGATCAAAGTCCTCGACAGAGGCAAGGGCGAGAGGCCGTTCCCTGGAGACGATGCCCTCCGGGAGGGCATGAAAGTGGAAGCTCGTTATAAGGGGCGTAGCCGTTACTACCCCGGAAGGATATCTCGAGTCCACCGTGATGGAGCCTGCGATATTGACTACGACGACGGCGAGAAAGAGCGAATGGTAGAGCCTTCCTTGATCAAAGTCCTCGACAAAAGCAAGGGCGAGATACCGTTCCCTGGAGACGATGCCCTCCGGGAGGGCATGAAAGTGGAAGCTCGTTACAAGGGGCGTAGTCGCTACTACCCCGGAAGGATATCTCGAGTCCACCGCGATGGAGCCTGCGATATTGACTACGACGACGGTGAGAAAGAGCGAATGGTGGAGCCTTCCTTGATCAAAGTCCTCGACAAAGGCAAGGGCGAGATACCGTTCCCTGGAGACGATGCCCTCCGGGAGGGCATGGAAGTGGAAGCTCGTTACAAGGGGCGTAGTCGCTACTACCCCGGAAGGATATCGCGAGTCCACCGGGACGGTTCGTGCAATATTGACTACGACGACGGCGAGAAAGAGCGAATGGTGGAGCCTTCCTTGATCAAAGTCCTCGACAAAGGCAAGAGCGAGAGGCCGTTCCCTGGAGACGATGCCCTCCACGAGGGCATGAAAGTGGAAGCTCGTTACAAGGGGCGTAGTCGCTACTACCCGGGAAAGATATCTCGAGTCCACCGCGATGGAGCCTGCGATATCGACTACGACGACGGCGAGAAAGAGAAAATGGTGGAGCCTTCCTTGATCAAAGTCCTCAGACGAGAAAAGGACGGAGGGCCGTCCTCAACAGGCGATACTCTAAGGAAGGGCATGAAAGTGGAAGCTCGTTACAAGGGGCGTAGTCGCTACTACCCCGGAAGGATATCTCAAGTCCACCGCGACGGCTCGTGCGATATCGACTACGACGATGGCGAGAAAGAGCGAATGGTGGAGCCTTCCTTGATCAAAGTCCTCGACAAAGGCAAGGGCGAGAGGCCGTTCCCTGGAGACGATGCCCTCCACGAGGGCATGAAAGTGGAAGCTCGTTACAAGGGGCGTAGCCGTTACTACCCCGGAAGGATATCTCGAGTCCACCGCGACGGCGCCTGCGACATCGACTACGACGACGGCGAGAAAGAGCGCATGGTAGACTCTTCCCTAGTCAAAGTTGTTGGCGCCGCGAAGGACGGCGGGGCATCCCTTACAGACGGCTCCCTCCGAGAGGGCATGAAGGTGGAAGCTCGCTTCAAAGGCCGCAGCCGATACTACCCCGGGAGAATATCTCGAGTCCACCGCGACGGCTCTTGCGACATAGACTACGACGACGGGGAGGAGGAGCGCATGGTGGAGCCTTCCCTGATCATATCAACTGTCACGGGCGAGCATGGAGGGCGGGGTACTAGTCTACGGGAGGACATGAAGGTGGAAGCTCGCTACAAAGGCCGCAGTCGCTACTACCCGGGAAGAGTTTCTCGAGTTCACAGCGATGGCTCGTGCGATATTGATTACGATGACGGCGAAAAGGAACGCATGGTTGACCAATCTCTCGTAAGGTCCACCGAGCCCCGATCTAGAAGTCCAACGAGAAATAACGACACCGACAACCGAAGGCGCCCCGGCGCTGCAGGCGATTCAGACATAGAAGAAGGGTCGAAGGTTGAGGCGAGGTTCAGGGGGCGCAGCCGTTACTACCCCGGCAAGGTGTCGAATGTTCATCGAGACGGGTCATTCGACATCCAGTACGACGACGGCGAAAGCGAGCGTATGGTGGACCCTTCCCTCGTTAGACTTCTCGGGTCGCGCGACCTGCCAAGCCCTCGACGAGGCTCGCGGTCTGGACAGCTAAGGCAGGGTCAGCGAGTAGAAGCTCGCTACAAGGGGCGGAGCCGCTATTACCCTGGAGTTATCTCTCGGGTCCACGGTGACGGTTCGTACGACGTTGACTACGACGATGGTGAACAGGAGCGTATGGTCGAGCCCTCCCTCATCAAAACGCCACCACCGGGCCATCGTAGTCCTTCGAGAGCACGGTCGTCTTCTGATGACGAGCTCAGGAAAGGTTCTCGTGTCGAGGCTAGGTATAAGGGGCGGTCGCGGTATTACCCCGGAAAGGTTACCCGCGTGCGCACCGACGGTTCCGTCGACATAGACTACGACGACGGCGAGCAAGAGCGTTCCGTGGAACGATCCCTGGTCACGTCCCTGGAGCCCCCGCAACGAAAGGGTCGAAAATTGTCAGACGGTCGAGACTCGCAAGGGTCTGACTCCGACGGGCTGGAAGAAGGTATGAAGATCGAGGCTGATTTCAGGGGCAAAGGCCGCTACTATCCAGGACGAATCGCGTACATCCATCGCGATGGGTCGTGCGATATCGACTACGAGGACGGTGAAAAAGAACGCATGGTTAACCCTTCCTCGGTGAGAAGAAGGCCCAAGTCTCGCTCCACTCGCGCCACCGCCCCTCGTCGAGCTGACCTTGACAACCATGTTTTTGAGGAAGGGGACAAGGTCGAGGCTGACTATCGACGCAGGGGCAAGTATCACCCGGGGAGAATCGTGCGAGTCCGGCCCGACGGAACGGTCGATGTCAGCTACGACGACGGAGACAAGGAGATTCGAGTGTCTACTGGCCATGTCCGACCTGTTGCTGCCCACCACCGAAGCCACGCTTCTACAAATGTGAACGGAGAAGGCTCCAGGCGTCGATCGTCTGACGAGGAGCGGGACACGTCCGGGCGCGTGGCTCGCAGGAGTCGCTCACGCGGAAGAGGCAGCGGGGAAGACAGCGGCCAGTCCACCCGAGGGCGGAGCCGAAGCGTTTCCAGAGCCGGCCTCGGTAAGACACAGCTTCTCGGCACCAAAAAAAGTGCGAAGTTTCCGTCCAGCAGCAGCAGCAGCAGCAGCGACGGCAGCGATGTCTCGCTCGATGGAGACAGGAAAAACAGACGCGGGCGGTCGTCGGGGTCGAGGCGTCCTTCGTCAGGGGGTGATACTGCCAGGAAACAACGGGGAGGGAGTGCTGGAAGAGGGAGGGGGAGGAGCAGTCGCGCCGGAGGAGACGGAACTTCCGATTCCGAGGAGGCGAAGACATTTTCACAGGGGAGCCGTGTGGAGGCGTGTTGGCACAGGGCAAGCCCGTACTCGCGACCGAGGCGCACCAGCAACTGGGTGAGTGCCTTGGTGCCACACAAACTACCAGTACGAGTTATGTCGGGAGTACCGCTGTTCTTGAGAGCTTTTGCTCTTTGCCTAAAAAATCAGGGGCTTGCACTCTCTTTGTTAAACAATATTTTGTTCCGCAGAAAGTTGTGTTAAGAGTCAGGCCTAGCCCATCAGTAGTTCATCCCTCACGCCCCAGCTATTGGCTTTACTCAGGAATTTTCACACCGTTTCTATCCTGGTTCAATGGAGCATACGCTCACTAGTATGGGGAAAAGGTTCGTTGCTAGCAAAATCTCAGCGCCTTCGAACACAATGCGAACATACCGTTTATCGTCAGCTCGTCCCCCCCCGAGGTCTTGCTCTATTAGCGCTGTGAGGCAGCACCTAGAGTACGTTTTCCGGTCGTATCGCCCGACGTCGGCCACTGCGCAGATACTACGGTCTCTGTGGCGTCAGCGAGCGGCGTCAGCCAGTCGCGAACGCACCGAATAATATTTTGTTGTCGTGATATTCGTATAATAAGTACCCAAGCGGGGGACTTTCCAGGGATCTCGCAGGATAGCGTTTTTTTCTCCATATCGTATGTCCACAGGCTTATGTATCGATCGAAACTACAGTGTGTTGTTTCACCCCCATATGCACAGTTTCCCCGCCTCCTGCCACAGCGTCACACAATAAGATGGTGGGGTATACATATACTCTGGCTCTTCTTTTACTCCGTTCGGTAGTGCTTCAGCTCATGTCAAAAGTCCCAGGAAGATAATGACAACTATAGTAGCCGGGTTGATTCCAACCACAGAGTGCTTGCTGTGGGCGATGTTCCCAGCAGCAAACATAAGAGTCCCGAATACCCGCTGGAAGATCCATCTTCACATAGGAAACCCGGGGATGTACCCCGGATGTCCCCTGACTACCACATGCCTCGATTTTTGTTTTTTTCCACAAAGCTCTACGTACGTACGAAGCAGCACCACATATTATGCGCACTGACGGCTAGCCGCACCATGAGATTTACGTCTTCTCCCCGACGTTTTCCCGCCTACTCGCAGGAGGAGGGGGAAGTGCTAGCGTCTCACGGCGACGGGACGTTCACAGTAAAGTACTTGGATGGGCAGGCGGAGGATGACGTGCCGAAGGCGTGTCTGAGATCAGCAGCCGGCAGGCGCGACTCGGGACGGCGCGGGAAGCGGGTGTCTTCCGATGAAGACCGGCGACGCACGTGAGCGATAAGAGGGACGGGGTGTTGGTGGTGGTAGGCTTGATCGTTATTATTTTCGCCCCTGATGGTAAGCTTAAATAATTCGTGCTGGGCTAGAAAACGACTCTGAGGAGATGGGTGGTATTTAGGTTTGGTGGTGGCTACTTCGCCCCTGATGCGAAGCTTAATCGAGGACGTGGTACCGTGGTAGAGTGCGACTCTGAGAGAGGGGGAAAGAGAGGGTGTTGATATATGCGGCGAAAAGAAAACTTGGAACTCCTGCAATTATTTCCCGATGTTGCTGCGGTAGGGGAGCACTTAACGTTTCATGTTTATGAGCGTCCACTAGGGCGGGGAGAACATATTAACATACATAAAAATAGGAGTGGGAAGAAAAAACAAATTAAATTATAATAGGGGCGGGCCAAGAAAAAATCGAGTGATTAACAGGGGTGGGCAAAAAAACAAGACAAAATAGGGGTGCACCAAATTTTTAATGAGGCTCCTCCCTTGCGGAATTTTACATCTCACGTCAACAACCGACCTTGGCTTTTTTTTTCAAAAGTGAAACCCGATGGACTATCCCATGGCCTATGTGTACTTCGAAAGTAAGCGTGAGACACTATCAATAATGGCATTTTATTACCGTGGGCCATAGCAAAAACTTGTATATTTCCCCTATTTTTTACTCTTAACGGGGGCCATAGTAAATAGGACCAAGTATTGTGAGTGAAAATAGGTAAATGTATAGTTTTTAGTGTGTGTACCGCAGGTTCTATTTACTAGTGTTTACTATGGTCCACGATAATTGTAATGTTTGGTCCTATTTACTATGGTCCTCCGTAAATGGCGATGTTGGGTAGTCCTCCCCTTCCCAGGGGAAAAAAAGGAACAGACTCGTATCTCCCTTTGCAGCAAAACAGTTACCCCTTTAGTTTACGGCGTCGGATGGCCCTTCAACGCATGGCGACGTACGATGCGGGTCGGATACAGATTGCACGAGCGTGACTGATCGGAACGTATCGCCAGGAGTTACCCCGTGAGGATTGCTTTGACGCACGAGCGAATTCCGAGATTTCAGCTGGGGTCGTGCAGTGTATGTAAGCCCGAAATCTTGAATCAAGGCATTCGTAAAGTCGACTATACATATGAATAGTACAAGCTAATCCAACTAAATCGGCGGTAATGGAACGGAAACCACACACGCACATTATATAATACTCCTTTGCATCGTCCGTACGCTGCTTGCACCATGTGGTACGACTCGACCCGTCTCACTAGAAATCACGAATCACGAAAAACCTGGGCCAGCGAACGATCGCTGTCCAGTTGGAAGCAACAGCCCTGTCTGTTCGCGTGTTCTACCAGTCTACCAGCACCGTTCCGTGCGGTATCCACTTGGTATTCCCACAAGCGCGATGAACCAGATGAAGCCCGATGCTGCAAGTGAGCTACGTAGTGTACGTGCTCAGCCAAAGATTAAGAACCAGAACGCCAAATTCTCTCTATGACGACAAACTACAGATTATTCTTATATCGGTTCCCAATCACGAATAATCTTTCCCTTAATTTTGTTTTGGGGGTATAATTCATTATCTGTTTTCGTAAGAAGATAAACCGATTCACACTATTTCAAGACATTCATTAGTTTTCACCCATCTATGTAGGAGGCACACGATATTAATCAACAAAAACGTATACCTTACACCAGATACCAGGTATCAGAAACGTTCTCTAACGTGTCGCTGTCATCCCACGTTTATCTTCGTGATATTATCTTGTCGCCTGGGACTTCGGTGAAGGGGCTCGATAAACTTGCCCCCCCACACCAATCAGTGAAAACCCCGAGCACGTAATAGCGCTCTGGGAGGCAGCGCCCAAGCAGTATTTTCCAAACTCAGGTTGAACAAAAAGGCAGCAAGTTCCCGAGCTTCCGTGTTTTGAAGGGTGCACCAAAAACAGCGTTCACTTTGTCAGCTTTGCAGGAAAGCAACTGCTCATGTGATGGGTGAAATACATTTATTAATGGCTCGGGTTAGTGTGAATAATTAGCTTCCGCCCCCAAGGCACACGGTATTACCACCAAACGCGCCGATGGTTGAGAGAAAGTTGATGCAAATTACCGTGACAAGACATTAGGCACCCCCCCGACCGCAGCTTCGCTCTTTTTCTCTCTGTTTCTTCCACTGGGGGTGGACTTTACCTGCTCAATTTTCGGTCGTTGCCGCCGTAGCCTCCGTGATCCGTAGCCTCCGTGATCGCAGCTGTAAATACTCGATGTTGATAAGTTTCTGTGGTTCACAAACGAACCTTTCGATAATCTGGCGCTACGCATTGGTTATATTGTTCTTCCTATACATTTATCAATGGCTTGAGTTAGTGTGAATACTTAGCTTCCACCCTCAAAACACACGGTACTATCAAACGCGCCGACTGTTGAGAGACAGTTGACAAAAACCGGACATCGCAGTGCTTTGACCAATCTCTCTGGTTCACAAATGAGCCTTTCGATAATCTGGCGCTACGTATTGGTTATCTCACTCTTCCTTTCTTCGCCTCGGCAACACACCCCACTCTCTACGGTTCCGCCGCTTGCAGAGGGCGACGAGGAAGCACGGACGGCGTGTGGCATGCCGTCGAGCGCATGGCCAAAGGACTGGCGAAGAAATCGGGCGCCAAACGGCGGAGCGAGATCCCTTTGTCGAGCCTAGAGAACGAGAAAGATGAGGTGAGGTGTGAACCAACCCTTTTTTGCTGCGGCGCAATACAATACCCGCGCTGCTTCACAGGGTCACAACACACCTGCCAATGAGACGGTTAACTTGTGATTGACGAAGTTTTGTGCAAAGACAGCGATGGCAAGGAGATGGTTCCATGAGTTGGAACCTATAAATATCTTGTAGAATGACAAAACGGGATTTCATAATCGGCATATAAAACCGAAAACACTCTCGTGACAGGCTGGGGGTGGGTTAGTTGGGATTTCTAGCTGGCTCCCCCGTTGCACCGCAATCCTCTAGCTTGTCTGGGCTGATGCATTTACGCTTCCAGAATGCTGGCTTACGTCGGTTGGCTATTGAGCAGGCAAGGCCGACCATCTCAATACCCCGCCGGTGTCAACAATCCAGCAGCGAATTGTGAACGCCAGAGCATATCCCCTTGGGAAACCCGGGAATGGGTCCTAAATGTCCCCTGAAAACCACTTATTGAAAGTGCAAGCCTTATAAAACGGTCGCGAGGGCCGGGAAATGTTCAGTAACACCTACGAATCCACCGCAACGCTGCTGTCCAGATGAAGAAGACGGAGCTGTTGTTGGGGAGGTCAGAGACGGCGCGATTTCGAAACGCGTTCGACAAAGCCGATAACTTTCGAAGAGGAAAGCTCACCGCGGCAGAGGCCGCTCGGGCCTACGGAGGAAGCCTCGGGGGGAAGGCAACAGAGGCCGAGGTGATTCTTTTTTTTCAAAGTACCGTACTGTGGTATTCTTTATCTCTGTTACCGATCATTTTTTTTTAAGAATTGAATTGGATGAGGCTTCCTTCTCCCGCCCGTGGTCCCACCCGAACTTCTTCTCTCTTTTCTGACCACCAGCCCAAACTTACATAACTTAGAATGGAACTTCGGCGGCCTCAAGTTGGTTGACGATATTACTCAATACACCCCCCCTCCCCTCTATAAATATTTTATATATTTATAGGTTGGGTTGGCGTCGGTTGGCAACGACGCTGTAAAACACGCCTCTCACTGCGTGAGATCGACAACCAGGGTACCGTTTTTGTTTGTTTGTTTTTTTGGCGGTCACCCATACTGGCGGTCTTGTTAGATCATTTGTGCGGGGTTGATAACCTCATCTCCGCACAAGGGGAATCATCGTATCACGTAGTGTATATATGGTAAGGCATCCACGAGGCAGATACGTAGTGATACCCATTGCTGTCTCTGGCAGTGGCCACACCAGAAATTAAATTAACTCATTGAAGCTGTCGTCCATATGCAAGTCCGCCTCAGAGGCGGCTCTTAGCAGGATGCAGCCCACCCTCCATGCGACTCGCCCAATACCTCACGGCGTTTCGCGCTTGGTGCAAGCAATGTCTGCCTGGTTGGTGAAAACCCAACGCGCTCCGTCCCGGCATTGTAGGGATGCGAGGGTCTATGGTCATATGACTACGGCCGTGCACAACATGAGTACACCCCCCCCCCCCCTCTGGCCCTAAATATAAGTAACATTCGGTGTAAAAATCAATAAGAAAACGATCCTTATGTTAAGGGACGAACAGTTGCATCATGGGTGTGAGCCGTGCTTACGGTGGGAATTTTCTCCTCAACCGTTGCCGTCAACCATTGGAACTGATGAGCTTACCCAACCAACCATCGTCTTCTTTTTTTTTTTTTTTTTTCGCATCCGACGCCTATTTTAACAACAGCATCACGGTAGACATCTAGCTACATCAGTAAGTATTGGGCTTATGCATAGCATACGATGTTTCTCGAGTAAGTCGGTTGTTTGGGGGAGGGCTACAGAGCTCCTCAAGTAAGTACCAGGTAGTCTAAAACAACATCACGGCTCTTCACGGGTCGTATTTGTTTTTTGAAAATATTATGGGTCGAGTTGGATCAGGTCGGGTCAGGTCAGGAGCTTTTTCAAAGCATCCTGGGTCGGGTGCGGTCACCTTTACCCGACCCGACTAGACCCGACCCGGCCCGACCCGACCCGCGAGATTTGACCCGACCCGCGAAAACAAGCCTGAAAAATAAAAGATGATACCCCTACCCCTATCGTAGCGTATGGGTCATGGAGGCCTTTCCAACTCTTGCCTTAGTTGGCGATCGCCTTATTCATAGTTAACTCTTAACCCCCTGGAGAAAAACATTACGTCGTAGGTAGCCCGATTTAGTTCCAGGTGCTATGTTCCCAAAGTATGCGTAGTTGGCCTAAGGGCGATACCCCCCCCCGGCATTGTGGAGATGCGAGGGTCAATGGTCATACGACTACGGCCGTGCACGACATGAGTATGAGTGCACCCCCCCCCTTGGGGTTCAGAGGGGGGAAATTTCGACGTTAAAACGTGATGGTTTCGGCGGCGGCAAATGGTTAGACGATTGCCAGTGCAATGGTTGGTACGGCCAATGGGCTCTCACGCTGCTCTTAGACGGTTTTTTATGGTCGCTATTCCTTATATCCCTTATCAAGGGTCCCTTATAAAGGTGTACCTTAAAAGGGTTCCGTCCCAAAGGGGGCGAAAAAAGCGAAACAGGGCTATAAGCTCTTCGACAGCACACTTATAAAATCCGTAGTAGTGTATACCACTCTGAGCGGGAATATAAGGACCATTTGTACATGGTTATGAAGACCAATCGGCCCTTATATTTACCCCCAGAATAGTAGTTCAATGCATATGTATGTAAATGGTGCCAAAGCAACCAATTCGACGACGTAAACATTCAGTATTCAGCAGCTCTTATTTCAAAACATTAACATTGCCTCCATCTACTTTTTGTGCTACGTATACATGCTCTGCCGTACCTAAAAAAACAGGTTGAAGCTTTCCTGCGGACGCCGGACGGCCCCGGCAGGGGCTCCCGCTTGGATTTCCCCGCTTTCGTAAAAGCCTACGCTTGGGTTTTCTATAGCAGAGACGACGAACGCATCGGCAGCAAGAACAACAACAACAGCAGCAGCGGCAACGTACGAAGTGGAAGCAGTTCCCGCAGTGATGGCTCCGACTCCGACTCACTTTTTTCTTCCTCGGACCAAGACGTGGAACGTTCCGCAAGAAGCGGCCGGGGTCGAAAAACCGAAACCGCCAGCAGAAAACTCGGGTACGGTTCCAGAGGGAGGAATAGTAGGGGCAGGAGAGAAGATGGCAGGGGAGGGCGGCAGCGACGAGGAGGGCGGGGAGGGGTGGGGAGCGGAATAGGAGAGGAGGCGGAGCTGAGGCGATGGGAGAAACGGCTCGGAGAGAAGCAGATGCGTCGATTGCAGCAGGTGTTCGATGCGTGGGCCGAGAGTGATGGCCGGGGTGGGGTTGGCGTCGTGCGGGCGCGTGACCTCGAGGGCTGTTTCGGGGAGCTCGGGAAGGATGTGCGGGTCCGCGAACTGCGAGCGTGGTGCGATGAGGTGGATTTGGAGCCGGAGGATGCTCTGGGCCTGGCGGATTTCGCGTACGCTTTTCACTCGATGTTCTTGGCATCAGCAACAGGAGAAGGTGTGTGCGTGTTGGGCGATGAGCAAAGCAGCAGGTGGCGCAAGAATCGATGTTTCTCCCATTTTAAGACACCGCAACAGTCGGTCTGCTACGGAAGCAGGGACACCCTGAGCGGAAATATAAGGAGCATTTGGTCTTCCTGTAATCGTAACACCAATACACTAGTGTTCTTCATCGGATATATAGCGCTTTTATTTTCGTCCACAATCAGTTTTTGGGGTGAGGTATAGAGCTCCTCAAGTGACCACCCTTCGAAGGCAAAAAACATCGTGCACCTCTACCTTAAGGTAGCATGCGTCATCAGTCAGTAAAATGTTGCCTCAGAAGGCAAAAAGTGCAACTCCTTTTTTTCGTGAGAGTGGTCACTTAAGGAGCGCTTTTGTACCTCACCCCCTCCCCAAAAACAAAAACGATTTTGAGATAATGGAAAGCTTAATCCCCACGGATCATATATCTCGTAGATTATATATCAGGTATACCTACCACGAATAAATCATGCCTTATTGCCTTAGGGTACACCACCACGTACGGTATTCCAACGATAAGGCATATGCCTTATAAGGCATACTCCGAACTATGCCTTATTGGATAGTTCTTCAGTCGAGGAGTGTACTAATAAGTCAGCAATAGTCGGCAATAGTCAGTACTAGTCAGTAATAGTCGTAATTAGTCAGATATAGGCGTGGTCCGCACTTCGGAATCGTGGTCCGCAGTTCAGTTTTTTTTTTCTCGCTCGATGCGAACATACGGCGGAGGTTGGAGTTGGGGTTATCAGGGGTGGTATCGTAGCAGTTAACCACAAAGACTGCTAAGGTTGATGTCGGGGGTTCGAGTGTCCGTATGGAGATTTTTATCTTCAGATGACACTAACTGCCGAGAGCGCCTAATATCGCGTGGGTAGGCGCAAGTCGACGCGAGTCGACGAGAGAAGAAGGTGCTGAAATCTTCTCGCGATAAATATGCAAGGCAAGAACCGTAGTGGGGAAGGGGGAGAAGAGCCTGCTATCTGACCCCGGATCTAAGAGGGAGATAGGAAAGAGGGAAAACATATAATACATGAGATGGAAATAAGAAAGAAGAAGAGGTAGAGTATAGAACACTCCTTGCATTTGTATATATATATTTAATGTCAAGCTGTGAACGCCGCGTATATATACATACTTTCTCTGTCTCAAAAGGGCAACTAAATTTGAGCTGACCCTTAACAGTGTCCGATCTGTTTTCCGTTTTTTTGATCGAAATCCTTGGTGTTTTTTGAGTAAAAAACATTTGTTTTTTCAGCTGGTGCTTGAACCATACGACCGAACGGCCGAAAAAAATCCAGTCGGCCCAAAAACGGTCGTATTTCACGCGTTTCCCACGGGAAAAAAAGTGACGAAAAAAAAACAAAAAAAACTAATCGTCCTCGCAATCGCTGGGACTCGATGCCAGCCACGCATAAGCCTTCTCTAAGGCCTCCTTATCGTATTTTACTACCCTTTCCAACGTCCCCTTCCTCTGCCGCTTCCTCACCCCGGTATACTCCACACTAAAGTCGTTATCGCCTATCTTACGGAGTGTTCTAAAAATCAATCTCAAAATATATTCTCAAAAACAATCCCAAAACAGGCCAATATAGGGTATACTTTGACCAATTGTAGGTACAGAAATATACCTTCGTTTTTTTTTTTCTTTTCTATAGCTTCGTGTTTGTTTTATATTTCTAACGAACCCGACTATGCTACCATCACTATCATGGTTGCGCCCAGACAATGTAATGCATTTAGTTGCCCTAACTTATGAAACAGAGGAAGTATATATACTACTACGCAATTCGATGCGAGTCGACGAGGGAAGAAGGGGCTGAAATCATCTCGCGAGAAAAATGCAAGGCACGTACCGTAATGGGGAGGGAGGAGAAGGGCCTACTTAGTGACCCCGGATATGAGTGACGACTAAAGAAGGAGAGAGAAAAGGAGGGCGAAGATAATAAATGGAATGGGGGAAAAAAAAACTGCTGTTAAGTAATACTCTTGTTCTGGTCGGGAATATAGTAAACATTTGTATTGTGATTTGAATCTCAAACGGATACTCTGTTACCGGCCAAAGCAGTGGTTTGTGGTATAATACTACTATTATTGTTTGTTGGTTTTTATTATGCGTTGCGTCTTCTCAGCCTCCCCCCTATTAATAAATAAACGTTTGCATTCTGATTTGAATATCAAACGGGGACTATATTCCCAGATTCCCAGCCACAGCAGCAGTAGTGGTCCATACTACTGTTGCTCTTGTTTGTTGCCTGTTCTCAGCCTCCTCCCAGAGGAGGAAAAAGGGTGGGCGTCATGTACGAATGAAATTTGCACGGTTCCGGAGGGCATCGAACCCTCGACCTCGTGATGATGAGGGGTGGACGTGTGGCTGTGGGAGATGCTCTTTGTAAAAAAAGTCATACGAGGGAATCTCGATCGCCCACACTTAAAGGTTCCGTAGCCAAAACAAACAGTCACAGGGAATCTCGTACGCTCTGCCACTGAGCTACGGAACCCATGCCACACGACGTGCTCTCGTTGACGACTCCGCCTCTACTATAATAATGATAGTATACGTATATAGGCTAGACTACTATCATACAGCAGCAATACGTATACAGTACGAAGTACGAGTATACGACATAAATAGTAGTCTTTGTATTAGTCAGTAATGGTCAGTAACGGTCAGTAATAGTCATAATTAGTCATTAGTCGTCAGTAATAGTCAGTAGTAGTCAGTAGCAGTCAGTGATAGTCAGTGATAGTGAATAGTAGAGAGTAATACCAGGTAGTCAGTAGTACGACGTAGTCAGTAATGATCAGAAATAGTGAGTAATAGTCAGTAAAAGTCAGTAATAACCATTAATAGTCAGTAATAGTCAGTTATAACCACCCCCCCCCCCAAATGTACAATGCCCCTATCGTCGGGCGTATATACGTAGCTTACAAGCTTTCTCATAGTTGGTTGACTTACTAAAAGTATAGAGCTTCTCAAGCGGGGGAGCCTCAGAAAAAGCAAGTTGCTACCCACTAGTTGCTATCGCCGGGGAACATAGTAATCAGAACCAAACGTGGTGTGTAAACATAGGGAGATACCTGTTTTTTACGTCCTCCTTGTTTCTAATTACTGACAACAATAGCCCACCCGTGGTAGTGCAGTCACTCACCTGGGGCTGGGTTCGCGAGGAAGAAATGCCAATACGTATAGCATCAGAAATATGTTATTATCGAAGGCTCGTAAAGGTCACCCTCCATTCGACTCGTTGCCCGTGGTCTGAAATATTTATTTGTACCAAAATATAAGGACCGCTCGTACACTAATATGTAATATAAGCGTTTATTATCTTTTGGGCCAGAGTGGTATCGCCCACCCCGGCAAATATTTTTCAGTGACAGGCTCCTTTGGCGATATGTGCACCGTCGTGTACATGCCTTGATGAGGTTGTCTAACTGCTGGCCAGGCCGAAACGGCGACATATCACCGCTCGACCGGCTGAGCGCATACATCAGCATTACAGCACTAGTGCTGGTTGAGTAGTGCCGGTTGTCGGGGTAGTGCCTGTTGCCGGAGAGTTGCCGGTATTTTTGGCTGGCACAGTTTTTCATTTCCATACTAACAACCTATATATCCCCCAATCCAAAGTAGTGCCGGTTGCCTCAATAGTGCCGGTTTTTCCCGCTGAAAAATACCGGCACTACTGTGGGACTGGCACTACTGCGGGACTGGCACCCTGGTAATTCATTTAATGAATTTTGACCTACCCATACCCTCTAATATGACAAGACACTCTCACACTAAAACTGGAATTCAACGCGATACATGCATTACTGTAGTGTCTCAATCTGTCTCCTCGAGCGTTGTCTGACCCCCCCCCAACGGTGCTCCGTCTCGAAAGGGATGCGTGGTCAATGGTCAAATGACTAAGGCAAGCAACAAATGAGTACGCCCCCCCCCCCCCCCCCCCCCACCCCCAGCGGATGCTAGCATCCGCATTCCATCTCTACGTATAATACTCTCAGATCAAAACTGAAATTCAAACTCAAGAATTTATTTATCTCAACCTCTGTCTCCTCCCGCGCTATCTATCCACTTCTTCAGTGCTACCTGCCCACTCCAATGCTACCTGTCCTCTCCAATGCTACCGTATCTCAACCTGTCCCCTCCCGCGCTTTCTTCCCACTCCAATGACGCTAGCTTCGTTGGATGGCGGGAGGAGAATTTCGCCATTTTCGCACTCCCAGGGGGGAGTGGGCGGCCATGGCCTTGTGCTCTCGTCCACAGGAGAAGGTCGGCGCCTCGATGGCGGGCTGCGGTCGGTAGCGGAGGTGGCGGCATCGATTTTCCAGTCGGAAAAGTGGGAAGGTATGTATGGATCTCTTGGCAGAAGAAGCGCCCGGACAAAATCTGCAGAACTCCGCTCTTTTTATGGTTCGTGGGCGTTTTAAGTTTGTCTCAGCTTATTGCACGAGGGATGAGGGAGACACGGAGGGGGGTAGAATTGTCAACGCTTGGCTAGTTTCGGTGCGCAGGTATGTCGCAGAATCTCGTATCGAGTCTCAAGATTTCCGCGGCTTCGATGATCGAAGGCGGGATCGCTCTTGCTTTTTTTTTTTGTTTCCTTTCCCGCACATGTTGGGAAATATAGCCTAGCTGCCCAGCTGCAAGCTTCAGCCCTGAACGAAATGCAACGAACTATCTGGTCCAGCAAGCGGCTACTGTTTAGCTACAAGCAACAGCCCTGTCTGTTTTGCGTGTTCTACCAGTCTGTCAGCACCGTTTCGTGCGGTATCCACTTGGTATTCCCACAAGCGCGATCAACCAAACAACGCCAGTGGCTGCTGTCAAAATGAGCTACGTACTACGTACTCAGCCAACGAATACGAACCTTAACGCCGAATTATCTCTACGACAACAAACTGCAGATTATTATCATGTCGATCCCCGATCGCTAATAATATTTTCCTTAAGAGTCGGATGCTACGATAAGGCCAGCAGCCACTCAACCAAAAATACACATATACAAGAAGGAGGCCTGTAGTCATCAGGGAACATCCTGGATGCATCTCGGGGTAGCACAGGTGGATATGGATTATAGGCTGAGCAAAGCCAAGGGGTTGATTCGAGTACGATCGAGATTCTCAGGGCAAGGAGTTTCCAGAAGAAGAAAGCAAGGAAGAGAAAAGCCCGTATCGCGGTTGGCCAAATAATTTCCTGTACTTTATTCTTACTCCTTCGATCGTTTAGACGCTCGGCGTTTTCAATGTATGCATAGCTCTGCGCTGGTTGTGATGTGGAACCCCCCCGCCAATAAGCCAAGCCCTAACGCGTTCAACCAGTAATCGATAGCTCAAGACCCAATATGTGTAGCCTTCGTTCCCTGTATGTTTTTTTTTCTATTGATCTCCTGCGCCATGTTGCCTTCGCCGTTTTCAGGAACGACCGAGCAGCATGATGCCTTGATCCGGCGCGTTTCCGTGGGAAGATCGAGCGAGCAGGCGGCGATGCTGGCGCGAGCACGAGAAGTATTCGAAGGTAACCAATACCGAGGAACGTAGTAAATAGAACCAAATATTTTTCGTAAAAGTAGGGAAATATATAGGTTTTTGTCTGTACCGCAGGTCCTATTTACTATGGCCCTATTTGCTATGGTCCCGGTAGCAACTACTGTAAGAGTAGATGAGGCATGCGCTCAGCCCGGGTTGCATCCATGCGCTGTCCATTTAAGTGTGTGTGTTCTTCACATTAAACCTTCCTTTCTACCCGTCGACACCCAGCACACCCAGTGTCCGTGCCGATTCTTCATCCTAATAAGGTACCAGTTCTGTGGTCACGAAACTACGACACAGAGATACTACACTCAGTGCAGTAAGCAGAGCAGACACTGAAATGCCATATACGACAGGCAAGACCTACCCTGCTAGCAATCCAGGTGCATGGAAGAGAAAAAAAAAAAAAGTAGAGGGGGGCGATAGTAATCAGAACCCACGATGGACGTAAAAATACACACATTTGCTCATTATGTTCCCTCGTAATAGAGGGCAAATACGTCGTTATGGCGGTATAGGTTTGGCCCGTCAAGGCATGTTTAGACTTAATACAGTGGGTGCCCTGATTTAAGAACAGTATGTGTGGTGCAGGCCGAAAACAGCTCTCTTATCTAGCCTTCTCTCGTATCTACAGTGGGAAATATATAGCTTTAGCGTAGGCGGGTCCAGTCGGTTTGGCCTCTCTTAACTGTACTTTTCTCTTATATAGGGTACCCTCTCTTGAGTCGGGGTACCCACTGCATACTATATTTAGGGTGGGGATGCTCTTGACGGCTGTTTTTGTCGGCTGACATTGGCGGCTTTTCTTGACGGCTGTCATTGACGGCGGTACTTGACGCCTGTCTTCCTTGACGACTGTCCCTGACGAATGTCATTGACGGGTATACTTGACGGCTGTCACTAACGGCTGTACTTGACAGTTGTCCTTGACGGATGTACTTGAAGTATGTACTTGACGTCTGGTCTTGACGTCTTTCCTTGACGTCTATCCTTGACCACTTTACTTGACGGATATCCTTCACGTCTTTCCTTGATGGATGTCCTCGACCGATGTCCTTGACGTCTGGCCTTGGCGGATGTTATTGACGGCTGTCCTTGACGGCTGTCCGTCAAGGGAAAAATGTGCTGCCAGCCGACGTCTATGCTAAAGGGTGCATGGTCGAAGCTCCGGGAGTACGAGAGGGGAAGATGTTTGTCATGTACGAAGAGCATTGCACTCCTCTCTCCTGCCCGCCCTCGGGGGTCGAAAACCCTCCTTTCGCCTCAACTCCGTCCTTCCACATACACTATACTGCACTCGTAGGTACAAACTGCACTCCGTATGTAGCACCCGCGATTGAATTATCACACAACGCAGCTTGCAACGATGAGTGTCGAGGCAATGTATCGATTTTACAGTTGAGGTGTCTTTGTTCCTTTACAAATACACGAATGAATGGTCTACCATATGTACACCAGATACCTGGCACGTGGCAAAAACCTCCTTGACAAAAACAGAACAAGGTGAACAAATTGAACCAAAAACATTAACAATAAAAGTAAAATCAAAGTAAAATCAAACGAAAAACGGCCCCCTATGAGTGCTGTAGCCCAAAGTATTTACTCGGCCCCCTGATGCAGCGACCCCCTAGCCCAAATTCTCCGAACCGGTCTCCGAACCGGTCCCCTGACACACCGGTCTACCAACGCATTACGGCAATAGCGGGCAACACATCAGTGTTGTTAGCGCGTCTGGACCTTCCTAGAATGTCCTACAGTAGCGGCTTTCTTAACGATATGTAGGCATTCTTGCGACATGGATACCTGCTAGGGTATCACCACACAGTATCAACTCTTGTCTTGAGCTGTCGGTATTCTGTCTCCCTACCGTGGATCGTTTAATGTAAGTATTTGATTGGACGAGGCCTCCTGCGCCGGCAGAGAGTCCTCGCCTGGGTCCTCGCCTGGTAAGCCCCCCCTTTGCTTAGTGGACGCTAGGCTCTAGCGTATCGTGTGCTCATCGCGGGGTTAGTACCTGCAAAATATCTAGGGTACACATACCTATTCATACTCCTGCCGGGGTGGGTGGGTTGGTGGGTGGGATGGTCTCAATAATTCCGTGACCCCCTCCGCTACCGAGGTTTCGGGAGCGAAGAACCTGAGTGAACGCTCTACGACAAAAAATTCAAGACATTCCGATGCAACCTGTGGTTCCATAACTTGTGCCAAAATTCGGGACCGCCGATTGGATCGCCATTTCACTCTCCTGCGTGTGCTTCTGCAAGTCCACCTATCTCACTGATGCCAACGCCTCATTTTGTTTTATCAACTTAATTGCAGAGCTGGACGAAGACCGAGACGGCGAGATTCCGCGGAAACAGGTGGCGAACCTCCTTGCTAAGGTCGGAAGAAACCCCAAGACCTGTTCCACCCAAATCGCCACTTTCTGTGGCGGAGGCGTTTCCGGTACGCCACCATCAGGCAGCAGCGACACGGGAAAAAATAACCGGCAGCAACGACTATCACGGGATTCCGGGAAAAACGATGAAGACGGGATCGACCATGATGATGATGATGATGCTGATGGCAGCGGCGAGGAGAAACACCAACGAGGAAAACAGGGCAAAGGTAGCGGCCGAGGAGGAAGAGGAGGAGGTCGAAAAAGTGGAAAGCGTGGCAGCGGTGGTGGTGGTGGGGGTCTGGACAATGACGATAACGCCGCGCTCCGTGGTCGGAACCGGAACCGCCATGGAAGGGCAGGGGTTGGGTTTGCGGCAGTAGTGGCTTCGACGACGTCTCTGGCGGAATTTCTTGCCTTTTTCGGTTTCGCTTTTGAGGCCACGGGCGCGGCGGTGAAGCCGTCGGTGGCTGAAGCGTTCGCCATGCTGCGTCTGCACGCGCAGCCGACGGAGGCTCGAGCAGCCGGAGAGGCGGCCAGAAGGTACGCATGAGGCTCACCACGTAAAAATGATCAACACTTACCGGCAGTTAGGCTCACTTGAGAGGCTCAGCCGAGGGGTCGACATTGAGCCAGAAAAACTCTTACCCCCATACCGTGAGATGAGTCATCGTGGAACGCTTTTTTTTAACCCCGCTCGTAAATAATCGAGTTTTATTTCATCATTGCGCTTATCGAAGTTTTTGTTGGGTAGTGTCAAGCTCACTCGTTCTTTCGTTGAACGAGCTGCTTTAAAAACTGAATAGACCCACTCAACGCTATCCAACCAAAACAGTGCTACGTCGCTGACATCAAAGTGAACTCTTCAGCCAAAACAAATACGAACCGAACGCCTGATTTCTCTCTACAAAACAACTAACAACAGATTGTTCTCGAACGAGTTCTCGATCTCCAATAATATTCTCCTTATTGGGGACAAACTACTTGGTATTAGTGTGTGGGATAATGTTTGCAGTACTGTACTGCTGTAACAGGGTGAACCCTCACACTATTGAGAAAACTGTCTCACATTAATTCCGAGAAGTGCGTTCCCCCCCAAAACAATGGTTGGAGTTCTGACAGGGCTAAGCACTGGTTGGTTCGATTGCTCAGTTGATGAACATTTTTGTTGTTGTTGTCTGCACAGATACCTGGACAACGTCATTTCGGCGCCGGGGGATGCCACCTTTTGGAGAATCAATGCTCAGAACGATGCTTTCTTCGCCAAGGTAAGAAAAAAAAAGGAAAAAAAAAACGGTGTTCGGTTTCAAAATACTATACCGATCTTATGATACGTATTCTACTTCGTTCGCAATCGAACGCTTCATATCGGCATCTTGATGAGCTGCAGTTTTTTTTCGCAAGTGGCATACAGCATAGGCCCATGAATAAGAAGCCACGCACCAGGTACGTGTTAGAAATAAGAACTCCCGGCTCACTTGTTTGGGGACGCGAAGAAATTTAGCTTAATAATTCGTGCGTTACCGGCGGGCGCTAAGAAACCTGACGGTATATTATAGCAATCGCGGCGAGCACTACAGTACAGGGCACCTAATAAGAAACAGGAAAGTTGGCCCAGGCTGGATTTCTTATTCGAGAGAGGGGTTCTTTCTACACTAATTTCAAGACAACGAATCTCGAATTTCTTATTTTCCTCTAAATTTTCGGCCTGGCTTTCGTATTAGCCTGCTTCTTATAACAGTAGGTGTCCTGTACTGTACACCAAAACCCTGGTGCATAATTTGGCCCACTCTCATGGTTGCTCAAGGTTGGAGTCACAAAATAAGGTTTCCACTCAGATTCAGGCGTTTTTTGTTGGCAGGGTCCATCCTGTAGAAACCAAACAAATATCCTCCCCCTCTTTCGATATAATTAATTCAGTCGCACTAACTACCTCAAAGAGACATTCATTAATTTACGTCCACCCACCCATGTTTTTTTGTTTTGAATTGTTAATCCGACAAATCAAACACACGCAAACTTGCCGAAACAACGATACCCTTCGCGCCGACACCATATTTACTATATTTGCTTTGCATTGCTAATCCTAAAAACAAATACGAAAGCTCGCCGAAACAACGATACCCTTCCCGCCAACAAAAACAGCTCGGTCGGCACAAGGGCGGGCGGGAGCTCTTGGCCGCGGTGGGATTTTGCGACGAGCTACGGGCAGAAGCTGGACAACGCGACAGCGTCCGTAGCCTGTCGCCGTCAAAAAGGACCAAGGGAGCGGCCGGAGCAGCAGGGGCGAATGCAGTTGCCGCAGGCGCTTCTGTTGCAACGAGCAAGGGCAAGGTGAGTCTCGAAAGGGAAATCGGGAGGGGGGGGGGGGGGGACCAAAATCGTGCACGGCCGTAGACGGTGGACCTAGACCCTCGCATCCCTACAATACCGGGCGGAGGGGAGGGGTCAGAGGGTCAGGGGGTTAACATATAATAAGTTTTACTGCGTCTTCTTAATGCTACTGTATTAATAGTTGACAACACGTTTGCCTCATGGCTGGTTCGGGGAAGGGTTTCTGATCCATTTCTGACAGGGGCCAGCTAACGACCCTCCGTTGCCAGGACCTGGAAGTACAACCACACCCAGAAAACTTGAATTCTGTGACTTTCATCGTGAGTTCTGGAGAAATTTTATATCCCTCTTCTGCCTGGTTGGTGAAAACCCAACGCGCTCCGTCCCGGCATTGTAGGGATGCGAGGGTCTATGGTCATATGACTACGGCCGTGCACAACATGAGTACACCCCCCCCCCCAGCAGGACTGCAGCTCACCCTCCATCGACTCGCTCCAACACCTCACGGGCTTCGCGCTTGGTGCAAGCAATGTCTGCCTGGTCGGTGAAAACCCAACGTGCTCCGTCCCGGCATTGTAGGGATGCGGAGGTCTATGGTCATAGACTACGGCCGTGCACGATATGAGTACACCCCCCCCCCCGCCATTCCAGGACATCGACTCTGTTTATTTGGCCCGAGGGGGGGGGGGTCGCCTGTAAAAATCGTGCTTCCGCTCTACTTCTGTTATCCAAAGACGGTGCTTGCTGCCGTGCCGGCATTATAGGGGGCAGGGGGGCTGTGACGTTAGCTGGCGATGCACTTGCACCCTGCCCCCCCCCCCGCTCCTCACAAGCGGTTCGATTAGTAGGATGCAGCTCGACCCTTCATGCGACTCCCCAAACACCTCGACGGCGCTTCGCGCTTGGTGCTAGCAATGTCCTGCCTGGTCGGTGAAAACCCGCACATGCTCCGTCACCGGTATTTTAGGGATGCGAGGGTCTATGGTCAAAACGACTATGGCCATGCTGAATACGAGTACCCCCCCCCCCCCCCCCCCCTGCGCCGCGGAACCATGACGCTCTCGTATGAATCGCTCATGTCGCTCACCAGTGGTTCAAACTCGCCTTTAATTCGCTTCCCTCGTCTGCTTAGTCACGCCGGGGACTTGTTGTTGTCCAGCAGCGTCCGCACAAAGCGGTCAAGGCGGTGGCTTGTTTTATTAGGGCGCGGAGATCGCTTGCCCCCCCCCCTCCCGCCCCCCCTCCGCCCCACCCACGCTATTAAATTACAGTTTTTGTTCAATCCTCCGGCGGATGGGTAAAAATAAAGCTTGAGCCTTCCACACTATGACACTGTTTAGTTTTCGAGTGCTTGTCTGCTTCAAAACGCTCTCCCCCATCGCTGTTGCTCATGTCAACGAAGGGTGTTATTGCCAGTGGCGGCGGCGGCGGGGAGCGCAAGGGGTGGCTTGTGTTGGAGGGCACGCTAGGGCCCACCGGGAAGCTGGTCGCAGCCGTGGGCGAAGCGCAGCTTAAGGTCTTACGGTCTGCCCGAGAAGAGGTAAGCGTACCACATGTATATTTGGCGCCCGAACGGCAACCACCGTGGGTTTCCAAGACGCAGGGCGGGCAGAACCTTTGCGTGCCTTGACGTGCTAAACCGATCTATACAAGTAGAGACTATTGTGTCCTAGTGCTTGTGGTGAAGGCTTCCAATTTAGGGTACCGTCGCTGTCTGGAGTTGCGGCGACTTGTCAAATAAATGCCGCCCACCATGAAGGGGACGAACTGTTCTTCTCGTGAGTTTCGAGATGATTGCCCGTTGTGCTGGGGACTCTGCCCTTTTTTTATCGCTGAACTTACAATGAGTGCGTGCCCAGGCATGCATGAATTACGTAAAAATGGCTGCTTCATTTCCACCGGGTGGGTTTGCTTCTGATCCTGTGGAGTATCGGCATTGTACCCGCTGTGCGTTGAGGCGCAGGGTAACATTTCCCCCATACTCCAACCGAAATACGATCAGTGTGTCCGGCAGTGCAGGGGTATACTTTTTTCGCTGGAACACATTTTCGGTGAAGAATTGCAGAGATGAGGTTTTTGGGCGGCTCTGGTCGAGACAGGGTTTTCTCTTGTGTCTCGGGGCCCCCATGTCTCTGATTTCGGGAGGGGGGTTAGCTGAGGTGCATAAAACAAATGTGTCAGCAGATACGTGAAGCAAGGCGAAGCGTGTGCTGTCAAGGGTGTAGGGCCGAGTGTTCTACACTAAAATCTAGTAGTTTGGTGTCAGTCAAGGCATGTCGAGGCAAGCTTGCTGTCTTCTCAAGGGGTGGGAGTGCTGTCTCCTGGCATCTTCGTGCATAAAGGAGTCGTTGGAAACCTTATGTTGGCGCAGCCGGTTTTTGCTGTTGACGCCCCTCTTACGGCTGTTGCTTACCTTCGCCGAAACGCACCCTGGGTTCCAAAAGGCCTTCCAGGCCCATGATCTTTGTATCTGTCCTGCGTATCACTTGAATCACCTGTGTCACGTATTTCGCTACAAACCGTCCATATTTCACCGAAACGTTTCTCTACACTACCTTATCACCCGGGGTGATAATATAACACCCCCCCCCTGAGATAAATTATCGGGTCGAGTATTTTCGTCCGAAACATGTCTTAGGGGGCACACGCAACGAAAAATGGTGGGCTTCGAAAATATTTAATGTACGAAGTTGAGATGTTTTCATAGCGGCATCGCTCGGCGTGCGCGCTCTCCCCGGTGTCGAGAGAAAATTAGTTTCGAAATTCGTGCGAGGGGGCGTGTAATCTTATCACCCGTGTGATAAAGGTAATCCAAGGGTTTTCAGGGGATGGTGTAAGAAACATACCACCCGCCACGCCCCAGGGGTAAACGAAAACAAGAGAAAAACGAGGTCACACTCACCTCCATGTTGGAATGGAAAACAAACTACGTACTTAGCGAGTTGGGAGTTTTTGTCAGAACTTATAAAAACAAAACTTTTTTTTTTTTTTTTCCAGTTTTTAAACTTGGTTTTAAAATACCCCCCTGTCTGGGGCTAGAAACAAAAAGTGGGGGTGTCGACGTTTTTTTTAAAATGTTTTTTTCGTGTGTCACACCCTTGCACGCCGTCGCATTTTTCTTCCTCTGGCCGAAAAAAGGTGGATGCGGAACTGCTAGCGCTGGAGGGCGCCCCCAGCGTGTCCGCCGCCTTACGCGCCCTCCGCGAGTCAACGGCGTCCGACACCCCGGCCCCGTCGGCGGCTGTGCGCGCGGCGGCTGAGCTCCTGCTTGCGTACGTTGTCAACGCGCTACGAGACCCGCGGAACCCCCGCGTGCACCGAGTGCGGTCCGGCAATCCGTCGTTTCAGCGGGGGCTTGGGAGGCTCGGGGGGTGCGAGGGTGCCATGGCCGCGGTGGGGTTCGAGCCCCGCGACAGGGGGACGGTTTTCGTGCTTCGAGAGGTCGGGGTGCAGGTGGCGCGAGGAGGAGAACGCGGCGGAACCGATAATGGAGGGGCTGAAAAGGGACGGGGTGAGGTGAGCGAACACGAGGCGTGCTTGCGGGACGAGGTACAGGCAGTGTGGCACCATTTGGGCTGAGGCACTATTTGTCTCGACCGACGGCGGTCCTCGACGGGAAGCATTTTGCCCAATTAGATATGCTTTTCGTATCGCTGGAATGCCATTTGTGTGTGTTTGTTTCATAACTACTTTTCGATAAATAGCTAGTGTAAGCCATGTCGTTGTCCATCGTGTTGCACTTTAAAAAACAATGTCTAGTCAAGACCTGGGTTTGGTTGGGACTATTGAGCGCATAACCTATTTGGTGTACCGTAGTGGTCTCTGTATAGCGCCGGCCGAGTAGTGCCGGCTGCCCTATATACAGTGCCGGTGAAATTGCTTGGCACATATGGGAATACCCAGTGTGGCAGAGTGCGGAGTAGTGCCGTTTGCCGCTGCAGTGCCGGTATTGTTGGCTGGCGCATACCGGCACTTTTTAGGGACCAGTACAGGGAACGGCACTATATAGGGACCGGCACTATACTGCACCCTTATCGTAGCTTGCACCAGGTGCGATGCCCGCATAGGTATGCTGAGGTGGACAGGGAGGCCGCTCATGAGCAATGCCACCTTGTAGGGGTGGCGGCTTATTTCTGAGCTCCTCACATGGTGGACTTCAATCCCTCACACCATAACCTTGACTTCGAAGAAGGTTGTTTCTTTCAACCGGACACACATTTGTAGGAGCTACATGTACCAGTGATCCTGAAACAAACTTACGAGCAAAATCCTGGTTGTAACCGGTAGTAGTGATCTCACTTGAGAAGCTCGGCCGGTCCCAGTGACAATCCCAGTGACAGAATATTGCCTCAGAAGGCAAACACTAACTGAAACAACCCCTTTATGGTATACCGTGGGATGCGTCTCATTGTTGTCGATGCCTACTCGTACCGTGTAACATACCTGGTATGTAGAAGATAGCACATCACTTCGGGACGATTTGTTTCCAAGTTGAGTTTCTCGACGACAGAGGGTAAATGAAAAAACAAAGTCTGAGCGAGGCGTGTATTGGCAAGGTCTCGACGAGGTATTTCCGAAGCCACCGTTTTTCGTTTGCGTGTGCCCCCCCTATATAAGGCATGTTTTCGGACACGAGAAAACGGCACGGAAATTCACTTCAGGGGGTGTGTTGTCTTATCACCCGGTGTGATACACGGTAATCACTTTCTTTCTCACGACGCTGTCGTAATCTACTTTTACTGCGATGTACAGTACATTTCCGGTGGTTTGATCTCCCTCCCGTTTACCTCTAATAATAATACTTCCTCGGAACCTATCCTGACAAAGGCTTGCACTGAAAACGGCGTCCAGGCGTGGGTTCCATGTACTGGCTTCACACCGCCAACTCCCGGCATACCTACCGGTATGACGTTTTTCAAGGTGAAAACATGACGATGGGAGTACATACTCCATCACCTTCCCACACCCCGCTAACAAAGGCGCACGACATGGTTACTTCGTGGTGTATGCAGGTCGGAACATAAGCGTGCCATGATAGGGGGTAGCACATGTTTGCCTTCTGAGGAAATATTTCTGATCGACGGGGCTTTGCCAACTGGGGATCAACCCCAATATCGTTTGATTTCACAATATTTTTCGATGTCGACATCGTATATAGGACATGGAGTTTCTCACTTGGCTTAAGCGTACACTGTTCCTAAATCCATTGTCTGGCCTCAAGTAAGGAGCCTCATAACTACTAGTGAGCTAGCTGTCACCTTCCCACACCCCGCTAAACAAATGAAAATGCACGACGGGGGGAAATCGTGTGGTTGGTGTATGCAGGTCGGCACAGCAGGCTTCCGATTCCCAGCGCTAGACCCAGCCACGGAGGCGTTTTTATGGCGCAGGAAGGCAGACCTAGAAGCCGCGATCGAGGCCATGCCCGCCCCAGCGGCCACCTCAGCCGCCGCCGCCGCCTCGGCGGCACCCCAAAATGCCCCAGGGCGCGCTTCCGCCGACCTCGAGGACGCCAAACTTTTGGCAGGTGCTGGCGCTACAAAAGCGGCGAACGTAGGAATCCGCGTCGGTACGGCGGGAGAGCCACCATCCTCCTCATCAAAATCGGCCATCCAAGCAAAGACCAGCAAGGGTACCACTGGTAGCAGGAAAGGGCGTGCCGGAAAGCACGCTCTAGGGAAGGGGGCAGGAGGTAAAGGGGGCCTGGGAGCAGCGGCGGCAACCGCGCTTTTGGCGTCCAGCAGGGGCTCTTCGGCGATTTCTGGGGCACGGGGTTTGCAACTGGCCATGATTAAGGGGGCATTTGCTCGACTGGATCTAGACGGGGATGGCTATATCACGCCCGGGGATCTTGGATTGGCCTTTCGGAACATGGGTCGGGACGCGAGCGATCGCAGGTGGGTGTTTTTTTTGCGGTGGTTTTGCGTGCGGCCGCAGCACCGCGCCTTCGCACACGAAGTACCTCGTCGAGATGTAAATTGGTGGTGATGGTGGTGGTGGTGGTGGTGGTGGTGGTGGTGGTGGTGGTGGTGGTGGTGGTGTGGTGGTGGTGGTGGTGGTGGTGGTGGTGGTGGTGGTTGGTGTGTTGGTGGTGTTGGTGTGGTGTTGGTGGTGGTGCTGGGTAATGGTGGTGGGCTGTGTGGTGTGGGATGGTGGGATGGTGTGCTGGGTGGTGGTGGTGTGAGGTGGTGGTGGTGGTGGTGGTGTGGTGTATGGTGGTGGTGATTGGGTGGTGGGTGGTGGTGCGGTGGTGGTGTGCTGGTGGTGGTGGTGGTGGTGGTGGTGGTGGTGGTGGTGGTCGTAGTCGTAGTGCGTAGTGGTGGTGGTGGTGATAGTGGCAGTAATGTTTAGTCCTGAGACCAATTCGATCAAGCACGCACACCGCTTGCTATACGCATTTCCATGTCACCAACATATGTCCCCGTCGTCCGCCTGGTGCCAGCGTGTACGCCTGGATTCGCCGACGCGACATTTGCCAGGACGGGCGCGTGTCCCTCGATGAGTTCGTAGCATCCTTCCAAGCTCTCATCCCCCCCGACACGCGTGGATGGGCTGCAGCTTCCTCATCTTTCGCCGCCGCTGGAGGAGACAGCACGGTACGAGTCTTCCACGCATCGAACAGATCATATATCAGATCAGATCCCCATTTCACGACCTAGATATTTCGCGGGCAGCTAGGTCCGATATATAAGATGTTCACGACCTATATTATGTATGCCGACTGGGGTTTGTATGCCGCGGCTCTTGTGGGCATGTTTTTGTCCGGGTGAGGTCTGTATTGGTACGGTGCTGTTGTACATCATCTCGTGGCGGCAAATATAGGATCTAGATGATCTAGATGATCTAGATCGTGATCTGTGCGTCCGGTGTGTAGGGTCTTCCCCCGTATGTATGCTTCCGTCGGAATGGCTAAATCACCTCCCTCTTCTGCATAAAAGTAGCGACCTGAATTATCCCTTTTATATGTATTAATTGTTTTCCACATCTTCCCCCTTAAAACATACCTGGTACGCGATACTACAAGCGGGGTTGGTTAACTAGTTGCCTGATACCAGGTATTGAATGTCGGAATCCAGGGAAACTATACGTTGGGTTAGTTGGATGGGATCGCTTTCCACGGATAACAGCGCAACACAACTTTGTTGGTTCATAACCCTGTTGAGACTTAAGGGAAGCACTCCACCTCTTCTTCAGCTGAACACTTAGCATCCACAACTCTACTCACTCCCTCTCGAGTTGTAAATATATGGAAACAAATACATAGCGAGCGTCCGAATGTTAGAGGTGTATCTATTCGGAGTAGGGACGCTACTCCGTAATGTCAAGGGTCAAATTGCTAAGCCAATCAACAGATGAGTACGCTCCCCCCCCTGTGGCCATACGACTACGGCCATGCATGAATATCGAGTACACCCCCCCCCTGCGTTCGCTTGCCGATTTTCGACGGAGAAGGCCGGCGGTACCAGACGAGCACTACTATTGTCGTCGTCCCGGGGAGAGCCCACCACCGGGAGCGCTAGCGATGATAGCCCTATCCCTGTCGATGACGGTGCGAGCGCCGTAGCAGCGGCTTTCGGACGCATCCGGTTGTCCGGGTCTCCGGCCGAGTGTCGAGCGGCAGCGGAATACGTGCTGGACTACTGCCGAAGGGTGAGGGACTCGCCGTCGGCGCAGCTGCACTGGAGGGTCCCGCTCAACTCCAAGCGATTCTCGTCTGCAGTTGGAAGGTAATTTTACTAGTGTACAGGGGGGAATTTGTTAGTATTCTTTGTTGCAGGAGACTCATGAAGATTACAGAGGAGGGGGGGGGGGGGGTGTACTCATGTCGTGCACGGCCGTAGTCGTATGACTATACGTAGACCCTCGCATCCCTACAATGCCGGGACGGAGCACGTTGGGTTTTCACCAACCAGGTAGACATTGCTTGCACCAAGCGCGAAGCGCCGTGAGGTATTGGGCGAGTCGCATGGAGGGTGAGCTACACCCTGCTAAGAACCGCCCGTGAGGCGGGGGGGGGTGTCAGGCCTATTATACCTCTCTCAAACCAGTATTTTTCTTAAACCGAAATGGGTGGTACATTATATACCAATAGTATGCCCGTGCCAAGCCATTTGGCATATCTTAAATAGACCTTTCTCTTAAATAGATCTCTTTATACCGTAGCCCCCCCTGTGCACGGTTATCTAGGGGGTTAAATAAGCAATTAATTATGTCTTAGGAGACAAACAATGTGGAATAATAGTAGCATATTCATACATCGTATTTTTGTACGAGATGATACATGACACCCACGAACGTTGTTATTTCTATGGTGTCTGCTGTGGCAGTACTTAGGTAGAAGTTGTTGGACCACGGAGCTCGTATAGCAAGCGGGAAACAGCAAAAAATGCACCAGACACAGCCCAAGGGATGGCAACAATGTACAGGTAGTATAATATGTATATTGTCCCTTCCTTTAACCGCCCACAAAAATACTATTGTCTCTCTTTTTTAAAATAATCGGCCACTGCACCTCACGGCGCTTCGCGCTTGGTGCAAGCAATGCCTGCCTGGTTGGTGAAAACCCAACGTGCTTCGTCCCGGCATTGTAGGGATGCAAGGGTCTATTGTCACACGCCTACGGCCGTGCACGACATGAGTACACCGTCTCCAAAGGGATGCGTGGTCAATGGTCAAATGACCAAGACAATCAACAAATGAGTACACCCCACGCCCTCCCTCCTCCCCCCGCGCGCAGGCTACGAGGGGGCGTGGAGTTGATGCAAGCGGCCGGCCTTAGGCTAGAGGAGAACGGTGCCGTGCTTGCCCTGAGGGAGGATGGGCAAACGCCGGGAGCGAAGTGGGACCAGGTTCCTGAGAGCGTTTTGCAACGTCTGGATACCGCGGCAAATGTAAGTCAGCCAGCCAGCACGTTTTGTATCGCAGGCATTGTGTGTATATATATTATAGTGCGGTGGTGGCGGCGGCGGCGGCGGCGGCTGCTGCTTTATTTTGCGAGCGGCATGATTTCTTCTTCGCAATTATGGGGTGGCTGTATTTTTTTTGTTTTGGTCGTGGTTTTCGGGGGCAGCGGTTCGTTTCTCTGTCAGCCGTGTGCCTCTGAGCAGTGTTGTCTTTCTCGACGTCATAATAAAAGCCCGACACCCCACTAGTACGGGGGACCATAGTAAACACCAGTAAACAGGACCAAATATTGTGAGTAAAAATGGGAAAACATATACCTGGTAGGTTTTTGTATCTACCGTAAGTCCTATTTACTATGGCCCGCCGGTAATACCTTTTTTCGAGACCCAGACAAAGGGGGGTACACCTCATTATTACGGTGGACCATCGTAAATAGGACCAAATATTGTGAGTAAAAATGGGGAAAAGTACAGATTTTTGTGTCTATCGTACTGCTGTAGGTCCTATTTGCTATGGTCCCCGGTGATACCGTTTCCGAGACCCAGACGAAGGGGGTGAGGCGTAAACCAAACCCGCGTAAGGGGGTCCACGGGATTCTGTCCCGAACGACAAGGACCGCTTGGGATCAAACATTACTACTATGAAAACTGTTATTATACCTACAGGATGGGCCGTTTTTTGTTCCGAGATATAACCGCCAAGGTCAACGATGTGTTTGTTGGCTCTTTTCGCCTGCTGAAGGAAGTTTAACCACCTTACGCGGCGTTGCTCGACATCGTTTATTGGTCCTGCACCAGCTGTTGTCTGTGTAGTTGGGCGAGACCACCTCTCCTTATCAGAGTCTGTAGTTGTCTTTGTCTACAAAAACAAGAGAAACACACATCCTTACATGCCATAAACAACCGTCCTGTGATCGTCCGGGGATGTCCGGGCTACATCCCCGGGTTTGATAGGTGGATATGGATCTTAGGGTATAAAGGATGTCGCAACTTGCTTCTGTAGGTCATCGCCCATAGCGGCCATTCTTTTCTTCTTCTTGTCTTTATTCCGAACTTTCGTCCCCGCTACCCCTTCATTCCGTTCCTCTCCCCATGCCTCCATAACACAGGTCTTACGAGTATACACACCAGACGATCCATTAAATCGGAACCTTCGTCCTCGCGAACCTCTTCATTCTGTTCCGCTCTCACCCCCCCCCTTGGTACTAGCAATGTCTTCCTGGTCGGTGAACGCCCGACGTGCTCCGTCCAGGCATTGTAGGGATGCGAGGGTCTATAGTCATACGACTGTGACCATGTATGACATGAGCCCCCGCCCCGGCGTTGTAGGGGTGCTAGGGTCTACCGGGATACGACTATGCTGGCTCGATGCGTCGATAGGAACTCGCAAGGTACTACTTCGCCTGTAAGCCGCCGTCCTCATCGCAAGCCTTCCTCGCTTAGCCTGTCCCTCCGCGCCCGTCTCATCGAAAACAGGAGCTATCTGCGCAAATGCGTGGCATTGATCATCCGGAAGTGGCCGACCTTGCCGCCGTCTCGGCAGCGGTGGCAAGACTGAAGGACGCAGCTGGCAACGTTAGCCCTCACCTCCGATGCGTAGAAGCCGCCGCGAAATACCTGGGAAACACATTGGAGAATCCGACGATGGGGAAGGTGGGTTTTCTATGGTATATGCGAAGCGCTGGGTCTGCCCCGCTGCGTAATACGCTCACAGGTCAACTACTGCTAACCAACCCCAAGGTTTTCTCGAGGCTATACCTGTACAATTATACCCTGCATTGATCTGGTTGGCCTACGTCTTCCGTACGTACAACGCCCATACTCTTTCGGGCCTCGATGATGTAATACGCCCAATTTGTGCAAGGTGCCGGCCACCTGTGTTGCAGTAGTTGGGCCAGCTTTAACCCTTTCAACACGCTGCGCGTTGTAAGTTCGAGTTTTTTGCGCTGCTGTGCAGCGCTAAGCGTCAACGGCTGAACGCTAAACAAAGTACCAGTGCGTACTTATGTACTTCTAGGGATAATTCATGAGAACGGGTATCGTTGGGAGAGATATAGAGTGCACAGCTCGGATAGATCATGATCTAGATCATCTACAGATATATCATGATTTAAATAATCCTTAGACCAAGAATAGATCATGCGATCGATCACACGACTGACAGATAAGCTCATGATCTAAGACTCATTCGTAAGGATAGAGCTATTATCTAGATCATCTAACGATAGATAGGTTAGAAAGATTCATGCGATATCATGGATCATAGATCATCTACAGATAGATCATGATACTAGATCATCTAATCAGATCAGATGATCATCTAGGATAGCTAGATCCGATTAATCCATAGCAGATAATATCATGATCTAGATCAATAGTACAGATATGTCATGGTTATGATCTTCACTCTAAGACAGACGGATCTAGATGAAGATTCTCAGATCATCTGACAGTATAGATCATGATCTACGATCATACTATCATGGATCAGATCATTATTCCATATGATCGATCTACAGGATGATCTGTCTAGTATCTATCTACTCGTCAGTCCTCCGTGTAGAGATAGTGCAGTGATCTGCATGTAATTAGGACCAGATTCAACCCCTTATAAAAAACATGTGCTAGATCATGTAGATTATACGGGGCCCACCCGGCAACAAGAGCTAGATCATACAAGATCGAGAATAGGTCTGCCTTTTGAGGCAAAATCTAGGCCATAAAGTGAGAATGATCTAGATGATCTCGATGTAGATCATATGTTCAAGATGTGAAAGAATGGCTCAACGTGAAGGAAATAACGTTGGTCTTTCGGGCCTCGATTATGTTTTACGCCCAATTTGTGCAAGGTGCCGGCCACCTGTGTTGCAGTAGTTGGGCCAGCTTTAACCCTTTCAACACGCTGCGCGTTGTAAGTTCGAGTTTTTTGCGCTGCTGTGCAGCGCTAAGCGTCAACGGCTGAACGCTAAACAAAGTACCAGTGCGTACTTATGTACTTCTAGGGATAATTCATGAGAACGGGTATCGTTGGGAGAGATATAGAGTGCACAGCTCGGATAGATCATGATCTAGATCATCTACAGATATATCATGATTTAAATAATCTACAGATAGATCATGATCTAGATCATCTACAGATAAATCATGATCAAGATCATGATCTAGATCATCTACAGATAAATCATGATCAAGATCATCTACAGATAGCTAATTATCTAGATCATCTACAGATATATCATGATCTAGATCATCTACAGATATATCATGATCTAGATCATCTACAGATAAATCATGATCAAGATCATCTACAGATAGCTAATTATCTAGATCATCTACAGATATATCATCATCTAGATCATCTACAGATATATCATGATCTAGATCATCTACAGATATGTCATGATCTAGATCATCTACAGATATATCATGATCTAGATCATCTAGTTCATCACCTGCCGTTGTGAGAGATAGTGCAGGATCTGCATAATATGCCCAGATCCAACCCCATAAAAAACATGTGCTAGATCATGTAGATTATACGGGGCCCACCCGGCAACAAGAGCTAGATCATACAAGATCGAGAATAGGTCTGCCTTTTGAGGCAACCTCTATCGTAGCATGCGGCAGGCATGGCTAGTAAAACAATAGGGACACAATGTAGTTTGTTGCTGTGTACCGTAGGTTCCTATTTACTATGGCGCCCCCGCACTAATGGTGTGGAACTCCTCAAGTAGGGGGCCCGAAGAACGCCAGAGCGAGTGCTGCTACCCACCCTCTGGGTCTCGAGGGGCGTGGGAAGGAGGAAGAGGGGAGATGTGGTGGTGGTGGTGGAGGTGGTGGTGGTGGTGGTGGTGGTCGTAGTCGTAGTGCGTAGTGGTGGTGGTGGTGATAGTGGCAGTAATGTTTAGTCCTGAGACCAATTCGATCAAGCACGCACACCGCTTGCTATACGCATTTCCATGTCACCAACATATGTCCCCGTCGTCCGCCTGGTGCCAGCGTGTACGCCTGGATTCGCCGACGCGACATTTGCCAGGACGGGCGCGTGTCCCTCGATGAGTTCGTAGCATCCTTCCAAGCTCTCATCCCCCCCGACACGCGTGGATGGGCTGCAGCTTCCTCATCTTTCGCCGCCGCTGGAGGAGACAGCACGGTACGAGTCTTCCACGCATCGAACAGATCATATATCAGATCAGATCCCCATTTCACGACCTAGATATTTCGCGGGCAGCTAGGTCCGATATATAAGATGTTCACGACCTATATTATGTATGCCGACTGGGGTTTGTATGCCGCGGCTCTTGTGGGCATGTTTTTGTCCGGGTGAGGTCTGTATTGGTACGGTGCTGTTGTACATCATCTCGTGGCGGCAAATATAGGATCTAGATGATCTAGATGATCTAGATCGTGATCTGTGCGTCCGGTGTGTAGGGTCTTCCCCCGTATGTATGCTTCCGTCGGAATGGCTAAATCACCTCCCTCTTCTGCATAAAAGTAGCGACCTGAATTATCCCTTTTATATGTATTAATTGTTTTCCACATCTTCCCCCTTAAAACATACCTGGTACGCGATACTACAAGCGGGGTTGGTTAACTAGTTGCCTGATACCAGGTATTGAATGTCGGAATCCAGGGAAACTATACGTTGGGTTAGTTGGATGGGATCGCTTTCCACGGATAACAGCGCAACACAACTTTGTTGGTTCATAACCCTGTTGAGACTTAAGGGAAGCACTCCACCTCTTCTTCAGCTGAACACTTAGCATCCACAACTCTACTCACTCCCTCTCGAGTTGTAAATATATGGAAACAAATACATAGCGAGCGTCCGAATGTTAGAGGTGTATCTATTCGGAGTAGGGACGCTACTCCGTAATGTCAAGGGTCAAATTGCTAAGCCAATCAACAGATGAGTACGCTCCCCCCCCTGTGGCCATACGACTACGGCCATGCATGAATATCGAGTACACCCCCCCCCTGCGTTCGCTTGCCGATTTTCGACGGAGAAGGCCGGCGGTACCAGACGAGCACTACTATTGTCGTCGTCCCGGGGAGAGCCCACCACCGGGAGCGCTAGCGATGATAGCCCTATCCCTGTCGATGACGGTGCGAGCGCCGTAGCAGCGGCTTTCGGACGCATCCGGTTGTCCGGGTCTCCGGCCGAGTGTCGAGCGGCAGCGGAATACGTGCTGGACTACTGCCGAAGGGTGAGGGACTCGCCGTCGGCGCAGCTGCACTGGAGGGTCCCGCTCAACTCCAAGCGATTCTCGTCTGCAGTTGGAAGGTAATTTTACTAGTGTACAGGGGGGAATTTGTTAGTATTCTTTGTTGCAGGAGACTCATGAAGATTACAGAGGGGGGGGAGGGGGGGTGTACTCATGTCGTGCACGGCCGTAGTCGTATGACTATACGTAGACCCTCGCATCCCTACAATGCCGGGACGGAGCACGTTGGGTTTTCACCAACCAGGTAGACATTGCTTGCACCAAGCGCGAAGCGCCGTGAGGTATTGGGCGAGTCGCATGGAGGGTGAGCTACACCCTGCTAAGAACCGCCCGTGAGGCGGGGGGGGGTGTCAGGCCTATTATACCTCTCTCAAACCAGTATTTTTCTTAAACCGAAATGGGTGGTACATTATATACCAATAGTATGCCCGTGCCAAGCCATTTGGCATATCTTAAATAGACCTTTCTCTTAAATAGATCTCTTTATACCGTAGCCCCCCCTGTGCACGGTTATCTAGGGGGTTAAATAAGCAATTAATTATGTCTTAGGAGACAAACAATGTGGAATAATAGTAGCATATTCATACATCGTATTTTTGTACGAGATGATACATGACACCCACGAACGTTGTTATTTCTATGGTGTCTGCTGTGGCAGTACTTAGGTAGAAGTTGTTGGACCACGGAGCTCGTATAGCAAGCGGGAAACAGCAAAAAATGCACCAGACACAGCCCAAGGGATGGCAACAATGTACAGGTAGTATAATATGTATATTGTCCCTTCCTTTAACCGCCCACAAAAATACTATTGTCTCTCTTTTTTAAAATAATCGGCCACTGCACCTCACGGCGCTTCGCGCTTGGTGCAAGCAATGCCTGCCTGGTTGGTGAAAACCCAACGTGCTTCGTCCCGGCATTGTAGGGATGCAAGGGTCTATTGTCACACGCCTACGGCCGTGCACGACATGAGTACACCGTCTCCAAAGGGATGCGTGGTCAATGGTCAAATGACCAAGACAATCAACAAATGAGTACACCCCACGCCCTCCCTCCTCCCCCCGCGCGCAGGCTACGAGGGGGCGTGGAGTTGATGCAAGCGGCCGGCCTTAGGCTAGAGGAGAACGGTGCCGTGCTTGCCCTGAGGGAGGATGGGCAAACGCCGGGAGCGAAGTGGGACCAGGTTCCTGAGAGCGTTTTGCAACGTCTGGATACCGCGGCAAATGTAAGTCAGCCAGCCAGCACGTTTTGTATCGCAGGCATTGTGTGTATATATATTATAGTGCGGTGGTGGCGGCGGCGGCGGCGGCGGCTGCTGCTTTATTTTGCGAGCGGCATGATTTCTTCTTCGCAATTATGGGGTGGCTGTATTTTTTTTGTTTTGGTCGTGGTTTTCGGGGGCAGCGGTTCGTTTCTCTGTCAGCCGTGTGCCTCTGAGCAGTGTTGTCTTTCTCGACGTCATAATAAAAGCCCGACACCCCACTAGTACGGGGGACCATAGTAAACACCAGTAAACAGGACCAAATATTGTGAGTAAAAATGGGAAAACATATACCTGGTAGGTTTTTGTATCTACCGTAAGTCCTATTTACTATGGCCCGCCGGTAATACCTTTTTTCGAGACCCAGACAAAGGGGGGTACACCTCATTATTACGGTGGACCATCGTAAATAGGACCAAATATTGTGAGTAAAAATGGGGAAAAGTACAGATTTTTGTGTCTATCGTACTGCTGTAGGTCCTATTTGCTATGGTCCCCGGTGATACCGTTTCCGAGACCCAGACGAAGGGGGTGAGGCGTAAACCAAACCCGCGTAAGGGGGTCCACGGGATTCTGTCCCGAACGACAAGGACCGCTTGGGATCAAACATTACTACTATGAAAACTGTTATTATACCTACAGGATGGGCCGTTTTTTGTTCCGAGATATAACCGCCAAGGTCAACGATGTGTTTGTTGGCTCTTTTCGCCTGCTGAAGGAAGTTTAACCACCTTACGCGGCGTTGCTCGACATCGTTTATTGGTCCTGCACCAGCTGTTGTCTGTGTAGTTGGGCGAGACCACCTCTCCTTATCAGAGTCTGTAGTTGTCTTTGTCTACAAAAACAAGAGAAACACACATCCTTACATGCCATAAACAACCGTCCTGTGATCGTCCGGGGATGTCCGGGCTACATCCCCGGGTTTGATAGGTGGATATGGATCTTAGGGTATAAAGGATGTCGCAACTTGCTTCTGTAGGTCATCGCCCATAGCGGCCATTCTTTTCTTCTTCTTGTCTTTATTCCGAACTTTCGTCCCCGCTACCCCTTCATTCCGTTCCTCTCCCCATGCCTCCATAACACAGGTCTTACGAGTATACACACCAGACGATCCATTAAATCGGAACCTTCGTCCTCGCGAACCTCTTCATTCTGTTCCGCTCTCACCCCCCCCCTTGGTACTAGCAATGTCTTCCTGGTCGGTGAACGCCCGACGTGCTCCGTCCAGGCATTGTAGGGATGCGAGGGTCTATAGTCATACGACTGTGACCATGTATGACATGAGCCCCCGCCCCGGCGTTGTAGGGGTGCTAGGGTCTATGGGGATACGACTACGGCCATGCATAAATATGAAGTACACCCCCCCCGCTCCCCCTCCCCCCTCCCCCTCCCCGTCTCGAAAACAGGAGCTATCTGCGCAAATGCGTGGCATTGATCATCCGGAAGTGGCCGACCTTGCCGCCGTCTCGGCAGCGGTGGCAAGACTGAAGGACGCAGCTGGCAACGTTAGCCCTCACCTCCGATGCGTAGAAGCCGCCGCGAAATACCTGGGAAACACATTGGAGAATCCGACGATGGGGAAGGTGGGTTTTCTATGGTATATGCGAAGCGCTGGGTCTGCCCCGCTGCGTAATACGCTCACAGGTCAACTACTGCTAACCAACCCCAAGGTTTTCTCGAGGCTATACCTGTACAATTATACCCTGCATTGATCTGGTTGGCCTACGTCTTCCGTACGTACAACGCCCATACTCTTTCGGGCCTCGATGATGTAATACGCCCAATTTGTGCAAGGTGCCGGCCACCTGTGTTGCAGTAGTTGGGCCAGCTTTAACCCTTTCAACACGCTGCGCGTTGTAAGTTCGAGTTTTTTGCGCTGCTGTGCAGCGCTAAGCGTCAACGGCTGAACGCTAAACAAAGTACCAGTGCGTACTTATGTACTTCTAGGGATAATTCATGAGAACGGGTATCGTTGGGAGAGATATAGAGTGCACAGCTCGGATAGATCATGATCTAGATCATCTACAGATATATCATGATTTAAATAATCTACAGATAGATCATGATCTAGATCATCTACAGATAAATCACGATCAAGATCATCTACAGATAGCTAATTATCTAGATCATCTACAGATATATCATGATCTAGATCATCTACAGATATATCATGATCTAGATCATCTACAGATATGTCATGATCTAGATCATCTACAGATATATCATGATCTAGATCATCTAGTTCATCACCTGCCGTTGTGAGAGATAGTGCAGGATCTGCATAATATGCCCAGATCCAACCCCATAAAAAACATGTGCTAGATCATGTAGATTATACGGGGCCCACCCGGCAACAAGAGCTAGATCATACAAGATCGAGAATAGGTCTGCCTTTTGAGGCAAAATCTAGGCCATAAAGTGAGAATGATCTAGATGATCTCGATGTAGATCATATGTTCAAGATGTGAAAGAATGGCTCAACGTGAAGGAAATAACGTTGGACATCGAAATATAATGGAGTTCTCGATCGATACCGGTAAACAAAAAACCTAGGCGATACGATCTGGACATTTATTTGATAGGTTTAAGCTTTTTCGTTCAATACTCTGCCTAGAAAAACACCGGGATGTCACAGGTGATGGAGGGCGAAAACAATGCGTCCGATACAACCCGATACGTCGAAAGTTCGACATTCCGATAGTCTGTATCGAAACGTTCGATACGATACCCTAACGTCAGAAGACAACAAACAGCAGCAGCAGCAGCAGCAGCAGCAGCAGCAGCAAGACCGGCCGATTTACCCGTCATGCAGACGACCTTCACCAAAATCAACCGACCGCTTGTCAACAATGCGCTGGTCGTTGCCGCCACAGTACCGCGTCATCAACACATCGAATGCAGGCTTCCTGCGGGACGTGGCCTCCGTAGAAGGAGGGGTGGAGCTCATGGTGGCTCTAGGCTTTCGGGAAGACCTGGATGGTCAGCTAGTCCTGCCAGCGGTGAGACAAAAATGGAGGAGAAGGTTATTAGAGATCGGGAACCGAATTTCGAGAATAATCTGCTGTTTGTTGTTGTAGAGATACTTACAGCAGGCGTTTGGTTTCGTATTCGTGTGTGTTTGCTTGAGAACTGACCTCCTTCATGGTAGCCATTGTTTGGTTGATCGCGTAAAAGGTAGAACTACCAAAGGGATGCAGATGGTCAGGTATTGTAGTTGCACCATACGTAGACACGAGTATGATGCCCCCCCCGCGCTTTCGCAGTTCTCACAACCCCCATCCCTGCCTTGTCGGTCGCGGCCATTAACAGGACACGGACCTCGCCCATCTTGCCGCGCGGAAGCTTGAGCTCGACGCTGGGCTTTCTTTTCTCCGAGCAATCGCAGCCACCGAACCCAAGGCGGAACCTCCGCATGGCCGTGATGATGGACGCCGCTACACCAAAGCTAATGACGGAAGCAATCGGCGTAGGTGAGACTAGAGAAAGTGACGCATCACAGTGTTGCCAGGACCCCCCCCCCCCCGGCGCGCAATGTGGGCGTAAAGATAATCATCGTGGAGACATTGAACAATGTAACACAGCACCAGTAGGGGTGCCAAAATGAGAGGTTGTCGACACTTCGTACGTTTTTGGTTTTTGTTTTCCGTGATGGAAAAGCGTGACGCAAAGCGCGACGCAAAGCGTTCATTCTTCGCCGAAATCTCCGCTCACACTTTACATATATAGGTTTGGCTTGAATATCTTGGGGGAGCAACTAACGTCGTTTTGGGGCAAACGCGTTGGAAAAGTAGCACTTACCTGCCTCGCCTTTCCTTGACACTGGAATGAATGGTGCCTTTCCCCTCTAACCTGTAACTCCTACTGCATATACGTATCTTGCATCCGCCACTCCTGATAAAAAGAGACAGCCGAACTTTCCTCCAGAGTGCGCCACGCCTCCCGCCGCTATCTCTGGCCTTACTGTTTACGCCCATCCTGTCACTTCTACGTACACCGGCGCTGACACTGGGTGTGCTGGATATCGACGAGTAGACATAACGGTTTAATGCGAAGAACACACACAAGTATTTTGTATGCGTCACTCCTGATAAGACAAAACCGAATTCCTCCCGGGAGCGCCACGCCTGCCGCCCTCTTTTCTCTGGCCTCACTTTGTCCCTCCCACACGTTGGTGCACAGGTCGCGATCACGTGCAAAATCCGAGTCCCCGGAGAGGTCCGCGACGGCGGAGGCCCGACGCATGCACGAGACTCTCGGAAAAGAGGCGCGGTCGAGGCGGGCGGCGGAAGCGGCTTTGGCCAAACGTAGCCAGGAAGTTAACCGACTCCAGGGCGAGGTCGCGGCTTACAAGGTATGTAGGCTCGCAGCTCAAGACGGCAGGGAGGGCACGGCATATATATATATATATATATATTTGTATATATACTTCGTGCCTGGCGCTGGTTGTAGTTGTTGCTCACCGCGTGCGAGGTGGCTACTAGTAATAGCAACGATAACAGACCAACGGTACGTACACAGCTGTTTAAATTGAGCATATGCGTACTGATGTTTTAGCAGACAAAACAATGTGATCATTATTTGAAAATTGGTCATGATGTGGAATGTGTGGCGATTCCTCCGCTTATGCTTTTCGCACAAGCAACACAACTCGCTCGAACCGTTTCCAAACGCACACGCTCTCGGCCCACCAGTGCCGGCGATTGAACAACAACCAGTATCTGCACGTACAACCACACCAGTCGATGCGATGCACGGTGTCGACGCTTCCGCGCTTGCTACCTGTGCATCGTATGAAGCGCTCCATCCACCTCCGATGTTGCTTCTTGCTCTCACCAATTCCCCGATTCGCCGATTAGCGATGAACTCTAGAAATCACGAAATATCTGGCCCAGCGAACGACCGCTGTCCAGTTGCAAACAACAGCCCTGTCTGTTCGCGTGTTCTACCAGTCTACCAGCACCGTTCCGTGCGGTATCCACTTGGTATTTCCACAAGCGCGATCAACCAAACAATGCCCGTTGCTGCTGCATGTAAGCTACGCACGTACTCAGCCAAATAATATGAACCATAACGCCGAATTCTCTCTATAACAACAAACTGCAGATTATCCTTATATCGGTTCCCGATCCCGAATAATCTTTTCCTTTTTCCAACAACTAAAATAGGAGTTTGTTGTTGTTGTTTCTTGTCGGCTATGTATCAAATAGTGTTTGCTCTAATTGCGTCGCGCACTTGATGTTGTGCTGCGGCCTGTAGCCTGCAGCTCGTTTGCTCTTGGCCAACGTTGTTATTGGAGAACTATCTAACCCTAATGATCCACTGTAGTAGACTAGTGTGGACCAACAAGGGTGATTCGATTGGCCAAGTCTAGCACACTGCAGGCTGGCACAACGAGATGGACGATGGGACGAGGGGGAAACGGTTTGTTTCTTAAGGCCGATATTTCATGTATACGAAGTCTGTTCGTAGCACGTCCCCTATATATGGGGTAGGGCGACGTTGCTTCCAAAGTATTATCTCTGGAGTATTGTGACGGCAACAGGTGAACGGACATAACGTCGGGGTTTTAGCGTTAAGGTATCCTTGGAGCAGGCACAACACGAACCGGGAGGGAGCACCCGTTATCACCAAACCCGACTATTCCCGTGGTTGTGATTGTGTAGAAGCACACCAGACAACACGACGAAAACGATTTCTCATCAAACCCGTGGCTGGATGAGTCCTAGCCTACATAAAGTTCGGGCCTCTATACTGCGTTTTCATCGACAAATGTCGCACATACATGCCACCAATTTATTGAAAACACGCCTCGGATTTTCCACCCCCCCCTTGGTGCAAGCAAATCAATGTCTGCCTGATCGTTGAAAACCTGACGTGCTCCGTCCCGGCATTGTAGGGATACAAGGGTCTATGGCTATACGACTACAGACATGCATGAAATGAGTACCCCCCCCCCGGGCGGCGAAACAGGAAGGGGATAAGATTAACCTTTTTTTTTTGGAACATATGGAAACAAGGTAATAAGCGCCAAACTGTTGGAGGTGTCTCTAATAGGAGTAGGAACGGTGCTCCGTCTCCAAAGGAATGCGTGGTCAATGGTCAAATTACTAAGGCAAGCAACGAATGAGTACACCTTCCACCCCCCCCCCCCTCCCCCGTTTTTGTTAATCTTGTTCGACTAATAGGAGGCGTCAAGTCTACCTATTCGCGATGCGCTGACTTTCGCCAGAATGGAAGATAAGGTGAGCGCCCATCCGGGCGGATTCAACCGGAGAAGGATCAATGGCGTGGCCATGCCCGCATTCGACATCCAGCATCTCAGGAAGCTATGATATGGTTATAACGAAACATATTTTGTAGTTAGAAAGCGATGAACTAGTTTCTGCCAGAATGTGTAAACATCTATATGTGCTGGCAAGCGTAGCGTGTCTGTTCTAGCTCTGCGTACCCTGTTCACTTCATGTTGCTGTCGGAGCGGTACCCCCGTAAAGACAAAAAAAAACGACGCAGTGATTAGGAACGACGTCAATCAATGTCCAGCTGATGGCGTTGTTGCTGCTGTTCGCACAATATTTCTTCGCCAAAAACCAGTTCCGTGGCCACCAGACGGCCTCCAGTAAAACTCTGAGGGTAGAATCAAGATTTCGAAAGAAGCAACGTAAAGGGAACTACTGTACGTAACTCATTTTTTTTTTCCAGCCGATTGCCCGCAAAACAATGTCGTTCACCGACCGTTGAACTCGATAGATCGAGATGCTTATGGAGATCATATACGTATATATACATATCGTTTTGATTTACCCGAAATCGACTCCCGATAAGTTGTTGCCAACGCACGGCTTCCAATCATGGACGCCATTTAGGGGGGGACAACACAAAAAAACTTGATTTGGCACGTATATACCTTTATGTTTCGTTCCACTGCTTCGTCGAATTCAGGAGAGAGCCGCGGTGTGTCGGCTGACATCAACAGTAGGGCTGGACATGACAAATGCTTTCCAGGTACGCACGGATGTTGACATTTTTTCTTTAATGTGAAAGTAGAGACTTTCGAGGCACGATGGTAGACCTCACTTGAGCGGAAGGTTCGCGGAGGAAGTGACACTTACGGCTGTCCGTTCGAGAACCGTATCACCATTGGAGTTTCTTGTCTGGTCTATGGCTTCATCCCCCTATTTCTGCTTGTTTTGGTTCCGGGACAATGCGGGCCGTATTACCAGTAGAGAGCTGTGTCTCGCCTGGTCCATGATATCATCCACTATTTCTGCTTGTTTCGTTTTCGGGATATTGACGGCCGTGTCACCAGTTATTGATTGTGCTTGGTACTCGATACAGCAGGTATGATGACGGTTTCATATACTAGGGAGTTCATATACTTGATGAGGCTTTCTCCATCTGTGAGGTCTCGTGCTTGCTGGGACTTCCCTGACTTTACTTGACTCGATTTCCTTGACTTGCTCGCTGCGCCTCGATGGTGGCCTGCGAGGTCCGACGATAATAACTACGTGGTTTATGTCTACTTGAGGAGCGCTCCAGCTCCCTGACCCTGCCCGCCTGTGCTAGGCGCCGGCATGAGCCCGAGGTTGTATCAACACGCTATAGCGAGTCACGTGACTGAGTAGGCCAGTAGTCTATTCTCCAGTCTGTGACTGGAGTGGTCATTTGGAAATTCAAAACTCGTAACAGATTTCCCGTGAAAAAAGTGGTCGAGATAATCAAGTGAATAAGTGACCCCCAAAAAGTGGTCGAGATAATCAAGTGAATAAGTGACCCCCAAAAAGTGGTCGAGATAATCAAGTGAATAAGTGACCCCCAAAAACAGACCCCGGGTACCCCCTCGTCCGCTTGACCCTCAAAGCCCGTTCTTGGCGCACGGCAGCAGCGTCGCGCTAGTTTCTGCACGCCTCGACAGCCTAGCACAAACCATGCGCCTCTGCGGAGTATCAGCATCAGAGGTGGGGTGTGTGCGACACGCCGAGAACAGCAGCAAGCACCGAGCAGATCAACACGCAACACACGCCGAGCACTGAAAGACCTCAGGGAGTTCCACATATATCAAGCAGTTTTAACAGGGGGAAGGTGGGTTGTGATGGCCGGCTGCGGGCAAAGATGTCGGGAGACATGTCAAGCATGGCAAAACGTGCGCTGTCAAGGGTGTAGGGCGGAAGTGTACCACACTAAAACCTAGTAGTTTGGTGTCAGTCACGGCATGTCCAAGGCAAACCTGCTGTCTGTCAAGGGTTGAAAGTCCTGTCTCCCGACATCTTTGGCTGCGGGTATGTATATACGAGACACATGCCATGTACCACGCCTCGTCAGCTCGCAACAGCAACGAACAGTGAATGGCGACTCTGAATCGGTATGCATCTGCCGTACGCAGTGTGTGTGCCTTTGTGCCTTGGACTTCTCGCCGTTCGTAGTTCGGCCATGGTCAACAACAGCAACAACAGCAGTAGGAGCAGCCCTCCTGATTCGGCCATGGTCAACAACACCAACAACAGCAGTATAGGAGCAGCCCTCCTGATGAAATCAGAATACCCCAACGCGGCGGGCCCTAGCTTGTGAAGGCAGTGGTGTCCCCGGAGATAGTGGCCCCGGAGAGCGCAATTTCCAGCGCGAGCGGGTCTTTTCCGAACCCAGTGGTGTCCCGACTGCCGTGGTTCGAGTAACCGGACGCCGTCATACCCGAAGCAAGCGCTCATTCTTCGGATCTAGCGGTACACGCGAGTTGGATCCTGGCGAACTCCCAGATCTGGTGCCGCTTGGTTACCGACCAACGACAGCGCGTTCAACTCCAACGTCTGCGAGCACAGAAACGGAGGGTGCTATGCCTTTAACCCGCGCAGGTTTACGTGCGGAACGTATGGCAAAACATGCGGTCGACAGCAGGTGCGCAGCAGTGTGTTTATGTTATTCGCGTAGCTGTACTACAGGTCTGAGTATTTACGGCTTTGTGTGGTACATCTCTGTACGATCAGCACTATCTGAACATGTTTGGTGAATGAAACTTGTAACCCTGACTGCTCGTCGTACTTGTGTTTTTGTTATTCACGTACTGGTATCATACCAGGTATATACGTAGCTGTACTTACATGTTTTAGTATTTTACGGCTTTGTGTCGTACATCTCTGTACGATCAGCCCTACGAGTACCTGCACATATTTGGTGAATGAGACTTGTACGAGTAATAAATCCAGTCTGGACCAGAGTTCTTGATCCTGATTGGGTGTCCTGTACTGTATGTGATATGTGTGAAAGTATAATACCGGAGAGGCGCATACCCTCACATCGAGTCTAATAACGCAACATGACACTACATACGTACTGTACTGAAGACTTGTTACATCTCTGTACGATCAGCACTGTCTGCACATGTTTGGTGAATGAGACTTGTACGAGTAATAAATCCACTACTGTATGTGATATGTGCCGGACAGGCGCATACCCTCACATCGAGTCTAATAACGCAACATGGCACTACATACGTACTGTACTGAAGACTTGTTACATCTCTGTACGATCAGCTCTGTTCTCCCTTTTCTTCCGTACCGACCTGTACTGATGCTATGTATCTATCCTGCTCTATTATGTATGTGATCCGTGTGTTCCCCAATATATTTCCCACATGTTAACCTGAGTGAGCGCCGGTTCTCCATTCTACCACGTTTTCTCTCATATTTTTGCTATTTTAACCTGTTGCTATATCCACCCTTTTTACCTCTGCTCTGTTCTCCCTTTTCTTCCGCACCGATCTACCTGGTATGTTTTTCTCTGATTCTGCAGGTCAACCTAGGCTTCTTTCGATTCACCGCCTTCGTTCTTCTCCTCGGCCTTGGACTGCAAGCTTTTACGGACACTCCAGTCTTTTTGCTACTCTATTCGGCTTTGGGTCTGCCTTCTTTGAAGACTTCCCTTCGGCGTTTGTTTTGTTTCACGCAATTGGTGCGTGTAGCAGGTCCGTAAGGAGTTGTAGACGCGTGCTACGATAGAAATTGCACTCTTTGGCTGAGCCGTCTTCTGAACGACGGGTGTTTCCTTCACACAACTACGTCGTGAGTTTAGTCTTGTTTTGCAATGTATACGACGGTATTGGGGACGTACTTCTCTCTAACTTGTTGTAGCACCTTCGGCGTTACCTTTTGGATTCGCTATGATGGCTTGAGATTAGTATCTGTTTACGATCTGCCGTCTCGCGTGTTATCTTCTCCCTCGTTTTTTTGGTTGTGGCAATCCTTGGCGTTTGCTCGTAGCGTTGCACGTTTAATTCTTGATTTTCTCTTTCCGGTTTGTACGGCGTGGCCTCACCTCTGGTTGGCTTTCCTGAGACTCCGTTGTCGCACTGCATTAGTACGTGTTGTTGTCACCCACGGCATTAGTACGTGTTGTTGTCACCCACGGTTGGTTGTGTTCCATCACAACGGGTCGTATCACGTTTCCAGGGAACTAAGCACGATCATTAACATCTGAGCGCATTTCCTGTTTTGTAACAGTATGCACGTTCTTCTGCCGGCGTACATAACACGGCATTCCTACGTACGTCTTGCGTGTCTGCAATGGTATAGGCTTGCATGGCTGGTTAGTATTCGTTTTCGGGGTTTTTAGCTTCTGGTGTTTTTAACTTCCGGCACAGTCAGTTGACTTCGGGCCTCGGGAATTATAAAATGCTGCTTCTATTCTGTTCCTAATTCTTCACAGTGTGAGAAACACCAACGTTGCTTACTATTAATAGCCAAACCTGCAAGGGGTGTCTCACCCAGTCTTACTGGGCGTGCGTGACCGTACAGCAGCAGAGTGCCAGCGCTGTGGCGCATGTATCTCTTATTAGTTTGCCTTGGGAATATCCGCAATTTTTTTAAGAAAAATGGCTAAGGTATAGGCATGTTACACGTACGACCTATCGCGTCCCGTCGTCGGCATATCTTACACATTACCCGGGGACTCGCGTTTTATACTATTTTTTAAATTGAATTAATTGAAATGCTCCCTCGTTTGACACGTGCTACGGTGGTAGTAGAGGTAGCACCTTTTGGCCGAATCGTTCTCTGAACGATCGGCCTCCTTAACCCAAATTCGTCGGACTTTCATTTTTGTTACGAATACGGTTTCAGAGTATACTTCGGTCATGAGGTTTCTCATCCGTTTTCCTCCATAATCCTTATTTCGGTGGAATATGACGCTCCTTAAGTGAGGAGCTCAGACAAAACATCGTGCACGTCTAACGTAGCATGTGTCTTTTTCCTCTTTTGAAACATTTGGGGTTTCGTAGATCCGACAATAACTACGTTTTCTGTTTTTCCATTTCTCCATTTGTTTTTCCAATATCTTCGAACGTGAACCCTTTGTTACATTCGTTTTTACATTTTTTTCCCCGAATTTCGGACAACACTTGCTCAATTACAATGAATGGCCCTTTCATTAGTCCTTATTTTTTAGTAAGACTGGAGACTAGCAAAGCGAATGATACTCATTCGATTGCGATACAAGCACAATGCTATATAACCAACAAAATATATACTTTCGGGTCCGTTGGATCTCACCATGCTGCATTGATCTCCGGGGCACTCCCCTCGCCACGGACTAGTGTCCAGGATCACACTATCATAACCATTCATATTGTCTCCAGCGCCCACGCTCAAAAATAACAAATTATGAAATCGGCGGGAATCGAACCCCCGACCCTCCCTAGGGAATTACATAGCACTAACCACTGAACCACGGAGTCACGTGACTATATTGATTGTGCTTGGTACTCGATACATCAGGTATGATGACGGTTTCATATATTAGGGAGTTCATATACTTGATGAGGCTTTCTCCATCTGTGAGGTCTCGTGCTTGCTGGTGACTTGACTGACTTGACTTGCTCGCTGCGCCTCGATGGTGGCCTGCGAGGTCCGACGCTAATATATACGTGGTTTATGTCTCCATGAGCAGCGCTCCAGCTCCCTGACCCTGCCTGCCTATGCTAGGCCCCGTCATGCGCCCGAGGTCGTATCAACACGCTAGTTGTATCAACACGCTAGTTGTATCAACACCAGTAGAGAGTTTCTTAGCCTGGTCCATGGTGTCATCCCCCTGCTTCTCCGTGTTTTGTTTCCGGGGCACTATGAGACACAGCAGAGCCTATACCCGGGGCTGGCAAACATAAGGCACGTCGGCATGTTGTAACGAATCAATCAGTGAGTCCTCGTGGACAACCAGCCGCTCTGATTTGTTTTTAACCGATAAGCCGAGAATTAATTCAAGGAGTTGCGCCTTAATCGGCACACACCGCGAGAAGGAAGAGTACACCAATACACAGACATTCCCCTTCTGAGAAGTCCACTGCTTCCGTTGAAGCGCGACAAGCTAGTCAAGCGATAGCCGCGGGCAGCAAGGACAACTGCATTCAGATTTTTCTGCAAGACCCCGTGCTTGATTCGCGTCTTCTGTGGCGTCTTATCCTTGAGAAAGTCCGCCGCGGAAACCTCAATTATCGAGAAATACATCATTTTATAGTGTTGGATATTGTATCGAAAGTTTCGATATTATCGAAATATCGAACTCTCGATATATCGGAATATCGAACCTATACATCGAAATATATCGTAATATCGAACTTTCGATATATCGGAATATCAAATATTCGATGTATCGTATCGAACGTGTTTTGTTTTGTCCCCCATACCCTGGCATCCCAGTATTTTTATGCAGATGTTTGAACGAAAGCTTAAATGTATCAGATATCGAGATCGTGTCCATGACGTTTGTTTATCGGTATCGGTATCGGTATCGTTATCGACATTGGCATCGGTATCGGCATCGGTATCGGTATCGGTATCGGTATCGGTATCGGTATCGGTATCGGTATCGGTATCGGTATCGATATCGGTATCGGTATCGGTGTCGGTATCGGTATCGATATCGGCATCGGTATCGGCATCGGCATCGGCATCGGTATCGGTATCGGTATCGGTATCGGTATCGGTATCGGTATCGGCATCGGCATCGGCATCGGCATCGGTATCGGTATCGTGTTGGATTCGATTATGGTTCGACACCCAACAGTCATCGCTTTGCGATCGATCTGCCAAGTCCCATTCGATTCCGGGGCATCTACAGCAGTGGGCTCGCCGGTCACTCCTCGTAACACCTGCGGGTGCTTCGACGTGATTTGTTAGAAACATGCTAATACCCCAATACCTGTTCTCAGAATCCCACCCGCCGTACCACTAACATGATGAATGTCTCCGTTACAATCCTTCTATAATGGGTGGTCGGAACTTGGCGTGCGAATTGTTGTTTTCGGCAGGCTCTTGCGTGGGCCCAAAACATCAACAACAGGCGTGCGCTTGCAACTGCGGGGATGGCGGTGGGCGGAGTGGCTGCGGGCCGGCCTGTGCGGACAGCCTCTGATCGGGGGCCGCGCGCACCCCAGGCTGCGCTTTGCGGGGCCTCGACGAGACTTGTGTCGCATGCGCGGGCCGGACAGGCGGTGTTGGAGGTGGCGCGACCGGAGGTAAGAAAAAGTCAGAAGCGAACCGGAGCGATAAGTTCATTGATAACCCCCCACCCCCTGGTTGGTGAAAACCCAACGTGCTCCGTCCCGGCATTGTAGGGATGGCAAGGGTCTATGGTCATACGACTACGGCTGTGCACGACATGAGTACACCCGTCCCTGTCAGCAAGGCCGAGGCTGTGCTATTCAACTTGTTTCGAAGAAAATGCCATGATGACGCGTTAGTTTGATCCCACCACTCCCCGAAACATTTTCCAGTGGTTGAAGTCCGTATCACGGTCCCCCAAATCACGGTAGACCTACAGTAGTCTAGGCGTACCACTCTCGGCAGCGGACAATACCTTGTACCTCTGCTGCGCCCGGCGTAGCTATGCACGCCAAGCTGAGGCACTCGAAAGTTAGCATCTCTCTCTCCTATACCCTTGCCTCTTATGGCAAATAAACGTCGGTAGAGCCCATGACTATTAAAAAGTGAATTCCATGGGTCGACGACAAAACTCATGTTTATTTCTTTCTGTCGTACCTTACTTAAAACAATATTATGCAACTCACGAAAAACACCCACACCCCCCCCCCCTCTCTTCGCCACGTCTCTTCTACACACGGCTTTTACTTTGTTTTTTGTATTTTTTTTCAACATTGCCGCAGGTTTTTCGGCCTGGCTGTAAGGTGGTCTTAGGTTCCGGCCCCGGACAAGAGGAACGATTCGCGACCGCCGTCGTCGGAGCCGCCGAGGCGAACGGGGCGGAGGTGGGGGGCAGCTGCGGGGGCAGCATAGTGCTCGAAGCGTCTCTGGTGCTCAACCACGGGGAAGGGACAAAGGTTGTGGCCGCGCGGCCTGGGAGGGTCGAGGCGGCAAATTACCGGAAACGGCAGGTGTGTGTGTGTGAAGAGACTGCGCTCGATGTGTGTGAAAGGAATTTGGGCCATGCCTGTATAGTGCGGTGCCTTTACAGTACGGTTCCTATACAACGCGGTGACAAAAATACCGGAAACGGCCGGTGTGTGCGGGGGGGGGAGGGACTGCGCTAGATGTGTGTGACAGGAATCTGAGCCATGCCTGTACAGTGCAGTGCCTCTACAGTACGGCACCTATACAGTGCGGTGCCACTACATTGCGGTACTTCTACAGTTCGGTGGCTCTACAGTGCGGTGCCTCTATGAGACTGTAGAATCATTTTCCCCCCCTGGAAACGCACGCCGTATGTAGGCAAAACACGTTTAGGTGTTTACATATATTTACATATAGTACTGAATAATGTGTAACGTGTTTTGTAGCTATCCCCCCCCCCCGCTGCTCCGTCCCGGCATTTTTGGGATGCGAGGGTGCATGGTCATACGACTACGGCCGTGCACGACATGATTACACCCCTCCCCCCCCCGACTCATGATTGACTTCATAATATTTTTCTCTGACGTCTGTTTGTAAAAACGCAGGTCGTGTCAATGGTACAGCAGTCATTCCTTCTTCCCATCGTCCACGCCGCCGCTCGACTGGGAGAGGAAGTGCTGTCCGCGCGTGCCGCGCAGAAGGCTTTCGAGACGCGGTCCGTCCACAAGTTTGTTTTCACGGTGACCCCGGTTAACCGCGACGACGCGGCTTTAGCCGCGACAAACGGCGAGAGCGGGGGCGGCCGTGGGCTCGCCGTGCTGCCTGAGCTTGGACAAGTGGTATCGGTTACAGGGAAATCGACTCTCACGTGTCACCGGGAAGCGTCGTCTCTGCCTTATTTGAGGAGGAGTTTCTTGAGAATTGGACGCCGCGCTGCCTGGGGGGAGGTGTGCACGAAACAAAAAAAAGAGGCCTGAGATAGGGGGCTTCAACCGTTTTAGTGCTGTGCTGACCATAAACGTATACCTAGTATTTAACTCTATTTTCAAGTAATTTCGGCCCAATACGGGAGTGTAGGCCTAAAGGGGATGGAGGCAAGCACACGAAGGGTCTTTTTCTGGTCGCTTGAGTCAACTTATATGAACAGTTTTGGCCACGAGTTTCCATTAGGTTTTGGGATTTTAGGGGTGTATATATAGGTATTTGGGGCAATTTCGAGCGGTCGGATTCGGGTTGATTTCTTTTTTTGCTCTCTGCCATCTTACACCCTTTTGTATTTTTCAGCCATTTTGTTTCGGGGACAAAACTTCTTGGAATTAGTGTGGGATAATTCTACCAGTAGCAAAACAAATGCTAAAGGGATTTGAGAAGAAAAGGCCCTCGACGTGTTTCAGTCAGTTGGAAGCGTCGATTCACACACACATACATCGAGATGTTGTACTTATCAAGCTCTCACCCGAAATCAAACGCGTAAAACAAAAACACTCCCACGTGGCAACACAGACGCCTATGTCGCAAGCAAGCGCAACTTGTTTTTTGGTTGTAAAGGGCACCCCCCCCATGGTCCGTCTCGAAAGGGATGCGTGGTCAATGGTCAAATGACTAAGGCAAGCAACAAACAACAAACCCCCCCCCCCCCCCCCCCCCCCCCCCCGGTGCACCCACCCCCTCCGAACACTCAAGCGACACCCACCCGCCCTCTTCCGCGCGCCTGAATTTGTACAGATTACCGGGTGTGAGTTCTGCGTGGAGCTGCAAAACAACCCGGTCCTCTCCGCCGCGTTAGCTCCACCCTTGGGAGACGAAAGTTTCGGAGAAGAGTTAGGGGAGCGCGCTCTCAGAGACATTTGTCGCCGCCGGAAAGCACGACAGAGCAGTGATGGCGATCAAAAATGTTGCGCGCCAGGACAGGTTGGACCCTGTGACGGCAAGGAGTCCTCCCCGTCAACCATAACGTGGCCAGAGTTCGTGTCCGTATTTCTCCCCCTCGGACAGTGGGAGGTAGAAGCTTGGGAAGGAGGCAAGGGGGAGGACAAGGAGGGGGAGGCAGGCAGGCTACCGACGTCTCTGGTGGGGGTAATGGGTGGTCTTGGGGAAGGGGAGTTGCAGCTGCTTCGAGTGGCGTTCGCAACGGTGGCTGCTGGCCGTGGTTTCGACGATGGGACGGTGTCCTTGACAGAGTTGAGGGCGGCGTCAGCCCAGCTTGATGGGGTGGAACCACCGGAGGAGCCGGTCCGTAAAGCTCTGCAGGTAAAGACAAAATACGTGCGATGTTACTTTTTTTATGAAAGCGTCGTTCCAAGTTTGATGCTGTTCAATTTAGGTGTTGAGGTGAGGGGGAGGGGAGGGGTACTCGTGTTACGCATGGCCGTAGTCGTATGACCGTAGATCCTCGCATCTTTGCAATGCCGCGACGGAGCACGTCGGGTTTTCACTGACCAGGCAGGCATTGTGTGTACCAAGTGAAGCGCCGTGAGGTGTTGGGTGCGGGGGGGAGGGGTGCTCATGTTTGCACTTGACTTTCGGTATTCCCTAGATCAACCCCGAATAAATAACCCACGGAGACGAAAATCAAATATTATTCGGCGTCTGTTTGGCGTAGGGGTCGGTAAAACAGTAATTGTTTAGAAGAAAAGTGAACATGGAGTACATATTGTAAGTACGGTACCTGAGTTATCTTCAAGATGGATCAAGCATTCGTAGGACCGTCTACCCGCCCAGTTCCAAGATACAATTCGAATGAGTGTGGTATACGATTAATACTACATGTTACATACCCGATACCACAACCTACATATGTACATATGGAGGTGCAGTAAATGGGCGTCTTTGATATACTTCTTACCACTCTGTCCCGAAATATGCATACCGTTTGGATCAAATACTCATATAAAACGATTCTGATATTTCGGGACATCGTGATAGTTGTTCCATTGTTCCTGTCACTAACCACACTTTGCCGCGCTCCATGCGTGACACGACAATGCAGGTCGGCGCAGAACGAAACACATTACCAGCTCTCGGGCGAGGAGATTCAACCCGCTACTCTTTCCGAGACTTTGTGCTTCTCAGGGCAGTGTTGGCGCGGGAGGTAGCGCCCCTTGCAGATGGCGGTGGTCCGGGGTTTGCTTCGGGTTGGAGGCTTTGTGCGCTGATGTTCCTTCGAAGGTGAGGGAACCTACAGCCAAAAAAAGATCTTACAAACAACCACCTTCCGTAGTAGTCGTCGGGGGTATTTTCTCGGAATATTCTTCTCGTTGCCGACAAACAATCCACTTTTCAACTCGGCAAAATTTGATTAGGTAATATTCGCAATGTATTGTTGACATCATGCTTCATACCATATCTGGTGAACAATCGTGGTGTACGTGAGGGTTGGGAGCGGTCACAACGCTAGCCCGTTTCTAGTTTTCAGTTAAGAGGTGACAATATGTTGATTACCATCCAAAGCCTTCGGACGACTCGGGCTTAACTTTCGTGAAGCACCTGTGGCTGTCAGTGCACGTACACTCAGGGTATATCCCGGGGTTCCCTAGGCACTACAAGGGTTGTCACATTTGATACAACCCAGGGTAACAATCGCTTCTGTTTCGAACTAACCGTTCCTTCACTCCCAACGGCAATCACCCCCTCCCTACTTCTCACCCCTCCCCCCCTCCAGAATATTCGTCGCTGTCTCTGACTCTGACAACGGCCAGCAAGGCACAAGCAATGCTACCGAAAATAAACCCCTCTCTTCAGCGAGGAGTTCAACCTCTGGCGAAAATAACTATGCAGCCGAAGCTAGCACCGACAAGTTCGTCTCGGCGGCCTTGTCGGACCCCGAAGTTGTCCGATTCGTAGCGATGCGCACGATGGTTACATGTGGAGGCGAACCCGCCGACATCACGCTCAGGGAAGCTCTGCACCAGCTCGGGCGAGGAGGTAGTGAACGCTCGCAGGCAGGAGGTGTCGGAGGAAGAAGAAGTGGGGTAGCGGGAGAAGGAGCGGACGCTGTTCGATGGGAAGACATCGAAGGGTTACTGTTCGACCCTTATGATCCCGCGAAGATTATGGCTAACTCACCGTCTACAGTTTCGGTTTCCTCGACAACGTCTGCTAAGGGGGCGCAAGAAGAGGAGGTGAGGGTCGTACCCCGTCCGGAAAAGGCAGTCTAAACGCCACAACGTTTTGATGGAAGCTCGGCAAATACAGCATTTTTTTGCGATACCGGTGTGCGTCGCGAATCCATTAATTGGGGGGCGTATATATCTTCGAGCACACGTCACTGATATGCCATGTGAAGGTTTCCGTGTGAATCTTGAACAGACCAGGAGTCGACTTATCAAGGATCCAATCTTTAGGTTGTCAAACGCCTAGCCTGACCTTTTTTTCGGCACCATTATGAATGGAAGAGTGGGGCGGTGTTTCTTCATGATTTACAGGGGAAACAAACGATTGGTTTAACGAATGTCCTCATAGTTTGTTGAGGCCAAGGAAAACTGCAAAACGTAGGGAATAGGTTTCTTATCGCCAGCACTCGACTGCAGTTTCAATTATTTCTGCAAAAGTGAGCTGAACAAACATTTTCACGTATACTTTATCCTATCCATCGCGGGGTCGTATTGAAGATAGCTACGTTAGAATCACTGGATACCCGTTTAATCTCATTCCCTTTGAAACGTTACCGGGTTTTGACACGCCACCGGCGGTGAGTACCATTCCCGTTACCGCTAGCGCTACCGCTACCGCTACCGTCACCGGCCCCGCTACCGTCACCGTTACCGTTACCGTCACAGTTACCGTTACCGTTACCATTACCGTTACCGTTGCCGTTACCGTTACATTTACCGTTACCGTTACCGTTACCGCCGTTACCTTTACCGTTGCCGCGTTACCGTTACCGTTGCCGTTGCCGTTGCCGTTGCCGTTGCCGTCACCGTCACTGTTACCGTTATCGTTACGGTTACGGTTACGGTTACGGTTACGGTTACGGTTACGGTTACGGTTACCGTAATCGGTACCGTTACCGTTACCGCAGTTACCTCCGTTACCGTTACCGTTACCGTTACCGTTGCCGTTACCGTCACCTCACCGTTACGGTTACCGTTACCGTTACAGTCACCGTTACTGTTACTGTTACCGTTATCCGTACCGTAACCGTTACTGTTACTGTTACTGTTACCGTTACCGTTACCGTTGCCATTCCCGTTACGTCTGCCGCTACCTACGATAGGTGTACGAGCTGGCGACTGACGCGGAAGCCAGCATCATTTACGCGCTCATGGTAGACGGCGAGGTGAAGGTTTACGACGCAGCAGGACCACTGGGAAGTGAGGGGGCAGGGCCGCTATGGTCCTGTCAAGTCATAACGCATGACCCCTCTCCGCGATCCCTTGGGACCGAGGCGAGGGGGCAGTATCGCCGGTGGAGTGACAGCGTTGGTCTGAGCGATCCGGACTCGGCAACAAAGAGCGGGGAGACAGGCGAGCAAAGCTTACGGGCCGGCCGGCTGAATTTTGATGTCAATCGGATGTGTGGGGTAGCGTGCGTGCAGTGATTCCAGTAGCACAACACTCGTAATTCACGCGTAATGGGCCCAAAGTTGAGACGGTCACGATCGTTATAGCGCTATACGCGGAATACCTTGGCCCTGTTTCCTGGTCCCGGACTCAAAGGGAGGTATACCGATTACTGACAATGTTGCATGAACTTACCTCTACGTTTAGGGAAGATGGACGGTGTCGTGTGTGGGAGTCTAATAGCACCGTTCCGTGTTTATGGGGGTGCCACAAGGCCAAGGAACGCGAACATAGTGTTAAACTCCCACCGCTTTCCTTCTCCCTCCCAATGACCCACCTGTGACACATTTTCCCCAACACTCAGGGACCCGTACATCCCCAGAAGATGCCCGACGAGAGAGCAAGGCCAGCGCCCGGTGCCTGCTGCGTTTGCGGCCACGCGCTAAGGTGCTCTTCCCCTGCCCGGGCACGGGAATTATCCTCGTCAACTCATCAGCCGGCGATCGTTGCGTCCGGTTCCATGAGACGGCCGCCCTACGCCGAATATGTCGAACGCGCCTGGACCTACCGCCCCCCCCGCGCTCATCGCTGACGGATGGGCAGGGTTTGTTCGACGTCATGGCGTTATTCGAGAAGGCGGCGACGGCGGCGACGAAGACAGGGACGGTTATCGGCTCGACGGAGTGTTCGTTGCTGGATCTCGTTTTCTTGCCGGAGGTGTCGGTTTTGCTGGGATTGGTCGGCGGGCGGGCTGAGGTGCGCGACGTAGAGAATTACACGATGCACATTTTTCTAGTCCAAGCGGTGTGATTGCTTTTTTTTCACCGACATGTTCCATACGAATCGTGCAGGTCATGAACTAGATGATCTACTGCAGATCGTAACGTGCCGTTATGAGACGTTGTGCAGAATCTGTTTAGTACATATCCAACTCAGGAGACACCTTTAGACCGTGCAGGCAATACGACTGCCACCCGGCAACATGATGTGCAAGATCATGCATATCAGGAATATATCTGCCCTGACAAATCCAGAGCCTTAAGGGGGGAGCGATAATATTTCTTGTCTGACGTGTGAAATATCCGATGTACCACTTGTAGCACATGCCCACCAAGGGGGTTAACACGTTATTTTAGTGCTGAAGTGTACATAAACCTAATCCTCAATCTAGTTCCAAATGTGTTGTCCCCGAAACCTGTGGCGACCTCGACATCTTGTCCTTCACCGACGTTTTTTTTCCTGGCCCGTTACTCAAAACAATGTTAACATTGCTTTGGTACTCGTGACGATCATCCAGTGAATATGCGGCTCCCATCCGGCAATATTTAACTATTTTTTACCTGTGTGGCGACTTTATTTCAGCAAACAAACGCGGTCCATCCTCTCTACCACCTCTGCTTTCTTCTCTCTTGCCCCCTCGTCGGGACAGGTGCACGCGTTCTGCTCGGATACAGGCCTGGTGCTCGCTGTCTTTGCCGGGCACGCGCTTTCCGTGAACTGCATGCTGTGGATACCCTCTCAGGTGATGCGGAGTCATGTGCGACGTTATCTACGGTAGGGGGGGGGGGGGGGGGTGTACTCATGTTGTGCACGGCCGTAGTCATATGACCATAGACCCTCGCATCCCTACAATGCCGGGACGGAGCGCGTTGGGTTTTCACCAACCAGGCAGACATTGCTTGCACCAAGCGCGAAACGCCGTGAGGTATTGGGCGAGTCGCATGGAGGGTGAGCTGCATCCTGCTAAGAACCGCCTCTGAGGCGGACTTGCATATGGACGACAGCTTCAATGAGTTAATTTAATTTCTGGTGTGGCCACTTCCGGAGACAGCAATGGGTTTTACTATGTAACTGCCTCGCGGACGCCTTACCATATTAACACTACGTGATACGACCATTCCCCTTGTGCGGAACAAAGGTTCTCCACCCCGCACAAATGATCTACTCGACCGCCAGCTGTGGTGACCGCCAAAAAAAAATAACAAAAAAAAACGGCACCCTGGTTGTCTAGCTCACGCAGCGAGTGGCGTGTTTTACAGCGTCGTTGCCAACCGACGCCAACCCAACCTATAAATATATCATATATTGGTATGGGGGGGGGGGTAGCACCATTTTTTTGTTGCAGCCCGAGGCAGTATTTCTGACTGATGGGAGGTTCTCGACCGAGGAAGCTACCCAGTAGGGACCACACCCTGGACAATAGCCTATTGAATATGCCTCTTGGTCTGTCAATAGGTTGGGGTATCGGCACCTACTGAAACCTGCAACAGGAGAGTCAAATCTGTCCACCGATACCTATTTCCTTTACCCAGTAGGCTCAGAGAAAATGGTACAATAGGCTATCGTTCTTAGGATCTAGACATGTTCAGTAGGCTATTGTCCAAGGTGTGGTAGGGACCCAATGCCACCTTATAAGGGTGGCGGCTTATTCTCTGAGCTCCTGACATGAGGAGCTCGAATATCCCACCCAAAGCACGACTTGACTAAACAAAACTGTTCGCTCAACCCGACCCAACGTTGTTTGTATGCGCTAATCTTACGCAAACAGTCTAGCAAAAACAAGTGTCACATGTAATGGCATGGCTATAACCTGAAGTTGCTGACTTGAGGACCTTAACTGGTCAGAAAATATAAACTATTGAGCCGAAAACTTCGACCCCTACCGTTTTGGGCTGAGTCTAAAAGGCATGCCTTACTGTGTATTGTTACTATAATTTCCGTTACAGAACGAGACTACGACTATACTCCGAAGTATATAAGAAATCTGCCCATCGGGCTAATTAAGTGTGTGTGCCTTTTTTCTTTAAAAAGGCAAAAAAAACAGTGCTTTGGGGAAAACATAATAATAAGAGTTCTTCAAAGTGAGGAGCGTCAGAAAATTGAAGGTGCACACCACTGCCGTAACATGCGTCTATACGACGTTTGCTACACTACGTAGTAGGGGCAGCACCTACTATTTCGGGTGCTCTTCGCTGTAATCTTAAGAGCTCTTCTATACATCAGAGCATTACCAGACTCAAGTGTTTGCGTCAATCCAGACACTCCCTGAGGTATTCTTCCACTCCAGAGTTTTTGGAGCCTATCCTGTGACCACTGACTATCTCTTTCGCGACTATTAATAGTTAATGTGAGCACAACAACAAAAACAATACAGAATAAGAAGTAGTGGCGAGGCGCAGAAGGTTTTGGCTGCGATAACCTGGTGCCGATATCAACAAAGAAAAACTCGCCCACTTCATATCGCACGTATAGAAGACCTTACGTAAGAGAAACCATGAATACCCCGCATGTTCTTTATGTACTCCTGCGCGAAAAGTCAGTACCGAGGTGCGCGTGATATGTATGTTGATGCGGGCTTTACGATAGGGGTACAGGTTTTTGGCCAAAACTAATCTGGCCGACGGGGCTCCTTAACCGAGGAGCTACCCAATAAGGCATGCCTAATAAGGCATACGCCTTATGACTTCTCACCCAATAACGCATGTCTTATCGTTGGAACTCCATTAATATTTTACGATATGATTCGTTATAAAACCTGGGCACAGATTCATCCCACGGTATACCATAAAGGGGTTGCGGTTAGCTTTTACCTCCTGAGGCAATAGTTTATGATCGATTGAGCTCCTCAAGTGAGCAACTACCGGTTGGTTGGTGTGACAGTTTTACGATAATAGTTAGTTTAGGACTAGCGCATACAGCGCATACAGCGCATACAGCGCATACAAAAATGTTGGTCGGGATGCGCGACCAAGCGTCTTCGAAGTCGTGCTTCGGGCGAGAGATACCTACCGAGCTCCTCACGTGAGGAGTGAGCTCAGAAAACAAGCCACCCCACCCCTCGCTCCATTGGAACCATTATGTTTTTAATCAAAAGTCAATTTCGGGGGTCAGGTGTAACTCGTAAAGCTCTTCATGTGAGGAGCCTCAGAAAAACGAGGTGTCACCCCGAATACCGTAGTATGTGTTTCACATGATATATATAATATATATACTATATATATACAATGGGTACCCCGATTTCAGGGCGCCCAGTATAAGAGCGTTCGGGGTTTAAAGAGCGGTCAAATCGGCATGTCCCACCTATACTAAACTCCATGTATTTCCCACTACATATTATATCATCGTGTAGTTAAGAGCGCCTGTTTTGGCTTGTCACGGGGCTCTCTTAAATCGGGGTACCCACTGCTGTAGCGCAACTATTTTTAACCCGTGGATCGGTGCCCCGACGTCCCCTCCTCAACGACTGGACGGCTCCAGCTGATGCTTGTCACAGGATCGGCCGACACGACTGTGAGGGTGTGGGATGTCGGACAACATCTCCTGCCCCACGCTGACGCATGGGCGTGCGCAAAGAGACGCTTGCTCTACACCAACCAGAAAAACTGCAGAGCACACGGCGGGAGCGATGGCGCCACCGAACTCTGCAACGACACGTCAACGCTGGAGAATGTCTTGATCGGACGCGATACCGGGGGCGACACGAATGACTCGACGGCGGCACAGAAGAAGGCCGACCAAAACTCCGTCGCCGAAAAGACGGATACCGTCGTGTCCATGGAAGGTGCCCGCAACGCCGTCCGTTCACTGCGGCCGGAAATTTTGCGCCAGGCAGGAGCCCGTGCTACGTGGCGCACAGGCCGTGTGACGGCAGTGTTGGAACAAGCGGGGAGACCTCTAACCAATCCTACGGGGGGGACGGCGGGGGTTGCGGTGCTGGCGAAAAAACCTGGGAATAACCCGCTGATCGAGGTGCAGGATTGCCGCTTTAGCCTTTTTATTAAATACCGCAGTAACATTTAATCGTCGCTTTAAATCGTATAATACAGTGGTTGGGATTAACGAGGCCCCTCTAATGCGATCAGCCGGAGACTCTTACCCAGGGTACTACCCCCGTGCTGATTCGACAATGATCGACACGAGATCTCGTCGCAGAGAGTCATTGCTCCGGTAAAATAAACTCTGGGTAAAACACGTACTGTAAACGTGATCCCGCGCTAAGTCCAAGTGCTTTGTCCCAAACAAAAGTAGGCGAGTGCAGTTCTGAGGGGGTAAAAGCAGTGAAGGCTGTTCGATATTTGGCCTAGCCGGCGCTTGCGGCAACAAACGTTTTGCAGTATCGAAGGTTTTACGCTTTACCCGTTTCACCGAGATAATAAGCTCCATTCGCATCTGCTGCGGCTACGCTTCACGCGCTTCAATGGACCCACTCCTCGATATCATCTTCTAGAACCAATATGTCCTGAATTAAGTGTTTTTTGTTGTTGTTTGGTGTCATATCTGGTGTTTTTTATATCACACGAAGTATAGTACCCTATCGATACCACCATCTAGCCAAAATAGTGCCGAGTTTGTTGCCCTCGGCGTGCAGGCTACTTATTTTGCTGACTTGACCTTTCTTTTTTTTTATTCACAGTAAACACACGGTTTGTCGATCGCGACTTTTCGTTCAGGTAACATACGACGACGGTGAGATAGAGCTCGGCGTCGAACCGCGCCGCCTACGCAAGCCGGATGAGGCCCATCGTGGGGCTATGAATGGCGCTCGGGCAGCGACTGGGCCGGACTGGAAACACCCAGCGGTTCGCCCAGCGACGGGCGTCAGGGTCGCCGTGCACGGATACTCCGAAGCGCAGGTTTCCAAGCTAGTGGTTGGCATGATTGGAGGTAAGAAGAGCGGTTCGCGTAGGTAGAGGTTGTAGTTTTGAGCACAAGACGCGTGCCACGGAAGGGTTGCGCATATTTTTTCCCGAGGCTCCTCGCCTCAAGGAGCTTTTATACCTCGCACAAAAAACGATTTCTGAGATGACCCGATCAAAACTCCCGTGGCGTACTACTGTAGGTACACCACGAAAGCTGCTGTAAAACACTCGCTGTGTTACACCGATATTAGGTGACTCTTCAGTCGAGGAGTATACTAATAGTCAGTAATAGTCAGTAATAGTCCATATTAGTCAGTAGTAGTCAGTAATAGTCATTAGTAGTCAGTACTAGTCAGTAGTAGTCAGTAATAGTCAGTAATAATCAGTAATAGTCAGTAATACTCAGTAATAGTCAGTATTAGTCGGTACTAGTCAGTAATAGTCAGTAATGATCAGTAACAGTAAGTAATATCAGGTAGTCAGTAATAGTCAATAATATCTATTAATAATACTAATCAGTATTAGTCGGTAATATCTAGTACTCATCAGTATTAGTCGGTACTAGTCAGTAATAGTCAGTAATAGGCAGCCAAAAAAAGACACAGTACCCCTATCGCAGCACAAGCGTTTCTCACTATCAGCGGGTGGTCCTCAACCATTGTAACTGAGAGGAACTATCCAACATCTTCGGAGATGTGATCGTGTATTTTACATTGTTTGTCGTTACATACCTGCCAGTAGCTGCCCATCTGATTGTGTGTCGGGCTTCGCTTACAGTTTCTCTCAAAGTCGGATGCTGGGCGAGGTGCAGAGCTCCTCAAGTGAGGATCATCATAAACTCCATCTGGTAGGCGTTACACCTATTTTAGCACGCGTCATATGTGGTTTTGGAGGAGAGGAGGGGAGGCAATTTGCATGCGTTATATATTGTCGGCTGTAAAGTGATGGGGACGTGTGGGGGTGTTGGCGCGCAAAAATCAACCTCAGCATATACTACCGATGTTCTTGAACGTTTTACGCTTTCGTATGTCCACACGATATTCGTTACGGGGATATGGGTATGGATGCGCGGTGGACTCCTCCGTTCGTCAATGTCCTTAGCCGATGTTACTTTAGTTCTTCACTAGACCCCACACCTATTGAGATCACCTGCACGGCGTCGTTTCATGAGCGGGACAAACGTGTCCTACAGTAGGCCAGGCTGATGCAGTTACTTTAATGCTCTGGTATATTAGAGGAGCTCTATCTTGACGTTCGAACCATTGCTATTGCCCGTTCTACTCAGGTGCAGCTGGCGCTTTCGGGCCTGCATCCTGCGGGCCTCCCGCTCCACCCAACCGGTCGGAACTGGTCGCCGCTCTCGAAACAGTCCGAGGAAGAGCTGCTCACGCCGCCGCGGCCGCTGGTGACGGAGCTCCCTGCGGCCGCAACAGTGACGTCGATCGTTTGTCGTCTTCCGCTGCCCTAGAAGCCGCGCTTGAAGCGACAGACGTAAGCGACAACGATCTCCAGGAACTCGCCGGTGCACTCGCCATGGAGGCGGCCACCTCTTTCCTCTGTCTGCAAGCGACCAGCCAAGAAAAGCGGTGTCGATTGGCGTGGGCTGCAGTGGCGCTGTCGCTAACCCGAACGCAGTGGCCGCCGCTCCCAGCACCGTCGCTGACGGCAATAACACTGGCCTCGGACAGCGAAAAGGTTACGAGCCTCGACGCAATCGGTCGGTTGCGCCGCTGGGACGGTCTACGGGTGGCGGTACCGTGCAAGCACATTCTCTCCGGGAGTGAAGACGACGATGATAACCACCGCGCTCAGGTAACGTGCCTAACATACCTACCTCTGGCGATGCTGTTGGCGTCGGGGTACTCCGATGGAAGAGTCCGCTTGTGGGACCCCTGCGCTCAAAGACATAAAATCGCTCCACCGCCACCGAACGGCAGAGGTCACGGTAGCGGAAACGGCCGTAGCGAAACCGCAGGGATACGGGGTGCAGGTGGTAGTTCAGGTCGGCACTTGCGCATCTGGCCGGGAGTTTATGTGAAGGCTGCGGAAGAGTGGACGGAGGACGGGGAAACGTTTGGCTGCATCGCGAATTTTGGCGCCGTGGCTAAGGCACCGCACCGAGACGAGAACGGTGGTAATGTCAGCGGTTTCGTGAAAGTGAAGGCGTTACACTCGATAGTGTTACCTGGGGGTGGCGCGACTTCTCTGGTTGTGTGCGATCCGGAGTGCGCGCGACTTTCGCGAAGGATGGACGAAGAGAAACCATGGGATCCGACGTCCGCCGGTGAGTACTTTTCTGGATGAAAACACTCGATCAAAGCAAGACGGCTGCCCTCCCCACCCTCCGCAATCTTAGAAGAAGCGCAATGACATCCGACCTAAAAGCGAAATGATCAGCTGCCGCAGCATGCTGGAGCACGATCTGGGAGGAAAAAGGTGTACAATATCGACAGAAGAAACAGCAGCAGCAGCATACTGGAGAACGATCCCGCATGAGAAAATGTCAAAATTATCGACAGGAGGACAGATCTGACTTCGTATGATGCGTCTTAATTTTTTTCAAGTGCACGTTCTTTACCGGGGCATTTGCTTTGCGATTCGTCTCGCTACCTTCGCTTCGCCTTGACTCATCTTTAATGAAAAGTGCATACCATTTCTATTGTTTTTCATGCCCGGGGTTAGCTACGCGCGTCTACATAGAGGTTTTCCCTTACAATATACATGGAAGGTATATTGTGGGTCTTCCTCAATTCGTCGATTTTCGCGGAGTATCTATCCGTATTCACGCCGAATTACATTTTCGAGTTCGACGCGAATCGACGAGGAAGAAAGGACTGAAGTCTTCTTGCGATAAAAACACAAGGCATGCACCGTAGTGAGGAGGGGGGGGAAGGTCCTGCTATGTGACCCCAGATCTGAGTTACGACTAGGAGGGGGGGAGAAAAGAAGAGCGAAGACAATACATGGGGGATGATTAAATACATGTATAAAATATTGTGCTGCGACCGAGAAGCCAAGTTCCACCATTCTACCGTCAACCAGCAAGCACTTCGGGTGCGTGCGTAAAAATAAGGAGAGTTATAAAATACATGTTTTGAGTCCAAGCTACTTGGAAGAGCCTCTAGATTGTGAACCTCCATAGTCCCGATTTTGTTTTTCACTCTCTTTGGAAAATATACAATAAAGCACCGACGGTCTTGGCAGGCTGACGTAAACCATCATGCAGAACACCACCCTCTTCGAACCTTCCTTCTTCCCCAAACGCCCCCCGTATTTGCGGTAATTTCTCCCGTAATTGTGGCAATTTCCCCCAGGAACCGGTGGCGGGTTTTTCTACCTCACGTGCACGGGCGAAGTCTTAGCCCTCCCGTCTCCCACGGGGTTCGAGGAACGCTACGTCCTGCTAGACGACGCTTCCTTTTTCGAAGTATCAGGGCCGCTTGGTGCCCAAGGGAAAGAGTGCGCGGCTCGCTTACGAGGGGTGTTCCGTGCTCGGGCGGGGGTGCTGCGGGTGGCGTACGCTGCGTCCGTGAGATCGCGGTCTGTGGAGCCAATGGCTCAACAGGTAAGGAGAAGAAACACCTGACTGGGCACACATACATGTGTAAAACAATATTCGACAATAAAACTGGTATAACAGAGGACCAGACACAAAACCACAGCACTGAATTGACGTGCCGTTTTGCAAGCACACCTAGTTTTTCCTTCGCGATCAGCCAAACAATGGCTGCCATGAAGAAGGTCAGTTCTTAAAGCAAGCATACATGATAGGAACCAAACACCTAACTATCTCTAGAACAACAAACACCAGAATGGTTTTGAAACGGTTCCCGGTCTCTAGTAACGGAACTGAGTAGGAAGGGCCACGCATCCGTGATGGTATGGGTGGCGCCCAAGGGAATGGAGACAGAGGCGGGGGTCGGTTCGTAGGGAAACCGCGGCGGACGAAAGCAGGAAGGAAACGACAGACAGGGTAGCAAGGTCCTAGACTGACTAACTGGTAGAACCTGTCTGTACTACGGACACAAACCTGCCTCGGCTGCTTGGAAGGTGCTTTTGGTGTGCTCCGGCTGCCTGTCTTTTCCTGTCGTTCTTAGTATTGCTCTGTTTGCGTTGTTTTTCATGCCATTTCCTTTCGTTTCATTTCATTTGATTATATTGTCTGTCGCATCTCCTCTGGGTGAAGCACGACACTTTCTTTCTTTATTTTTGTCATGTTTTTGTTTGGTCGTTTGATTGTTTGTTGGTTTGCTTTATTATGTTTATTTTTATTCTTTTTTCCTTTTCGCTTTTTCTCTTTCTTGTTTTTTTCTCTCTTTCATGCACCTGGATTGCTAGCAGGCTAGGTCTTGCCTGTCGTATATGGCATTGCATTGTCTGCTCTGCTTATTGAACTGAGCGTAGTATCTCTGTGTCGTAGTTTTGTGACCACATAACTGGTACCTTTTTAGGATGAAGAATCGGCACGGACACTGGGTGTGCTGAATGTCGACAGGTAGAAAGGAAGGTTTAATGTGAAGAACAGTAACCTTCTCCTTAACTGACCTGCCGTTTTACAAGCACGTGCGCGAAACCTCCGGGCACGTTTCATATATATGTATGTGTGTCTGACCTTCATGTTTTACCAACACCGTTGGCAACACATCAACCGCGTTCCACTGTTGCCATGAGTGCGAACTGAAGTCGTGTTTCAGGAGGGGTGTGTTCCGATGTCAACTGATACTGATTCCTCGGCCCAGACGTGATTGGACACTTATCCCCTTAAGAGATGTACCCATTGTTTTGGAGCATACTATTTGGAATTAATGTGGGAATATGTTTTTCGGCAGCGCAAGGGTTAACCGGTAGGTGTGACTAGGCTGAGAGCGCGACGTGAGGTCTCTGACACCAAGCAGTTTCGTTCCGTGGTTTTCGTGGTCATTTGTTTTACGGCGTTTTGATGTCCAGCCAGACAAAACCCGCCGCACAATCCTGCAGGCAACGGTCGTTACGAGCAACCGCTTCGCCGAACAAAGACACAAGTCACCGAAAAATAAAATTTTCTCTCCACGCCCTCGCGCTCACGCTATTTTCACAAGCCCTGTCTTCGTCCGGACCCCTACCCCGCCAGATGAACGACACAGGCGTTATCGCGAAAACCCACCGCGTGCTAGACGGGCACTTCCCGGGACAGCGTTTCGCCGTATTTTACAGGGAAGGAGACGGCCCCGACCGGGACATTACCGCCACCATCCCCCTGTTTGGCAAAGAGGCGTTTACCCCTGCCTCAATCATGGGCGGTGGGGTCGAAGACCTTCAACCATACCACGAAGGTAACATCGCCTCAGGAGACCACGATCGCAGTCGAGACGACGCCGGGTTTGGGTCTGGGGAGGGTTCTCGCGTGGGCGTAGGCGGTAGTGAGGTCGCCGGCTCGGCTGAATTTCTCCGCGTCGAGGTCGCCGGAAGGGGTCGCGCCGTGGGTTTCGGTTCCGATGGGCCCGCCGCGGCGGTGAGTTTGTGGGCGGTCGGCAGGGTGTCTCTGCGAGTTGAGGCGAGGTCTTTCGATGAATCGTTGGGCGAGGATCGACAGGCGGCCGCGAGAGCGGCGTTCCTGGCGTCTTGGGCCTTGCAAATGCAGGTGAGATATTATTCCAGCGTTTACGTACTGTAGCGGGAAGTGCCGCAATGGGGTTGCTAAAACAACGTGATTGTTGATTATGAATAGCAGCTTCACCAACATCCATATATAACTGCTGGTATGCAGTATGTGTGTAGTGTTCGTATTGATTTTTAGATTATTAGAGGGTTTCGTCTCTGAATCTCTGAATGTGCGCAACGAGGCTGTTCCTAGCGGCGGAGAACTTGCACGTACGTGCGGGGCTATTCGAATGGCTGTTCCAGGTATATTCAAGAAGGCAAATCGATTAATCATTGGATTGACCTAATGTTAATTATTTGTTTATAAAGGGTTTCCCTTCGTGATTTGTGGTTGGCTTTAAATCCCGGAGGTGTCGCAAGCTGAGAAGGGAGAACACAGCAGGCGTCGTACGAAGCCACCGGGCAAAAGCGAAGAGTATTAGAAAAAACGTTGAAAGCTGAAAAGAAAACACTAGCCACCGGGCAAGTAACACCGACCAGGCCAAACGAGTTTATAGTTAATGCATGTTGGAGTTGATGCCACCGAGCGGTGCGTGTGACCCCTGGGTTGTTGCATATACCCGATTAACGACGTGGTGGAAGTTTTCGCTCCCCTAGCCCCAATTCTACGACGCCACGGGGACAAATTTATATAACAGCCTCATTCTTCATTGCACGCTTAAGTTACGTCGTATAATCACTTGTTCCGCAGGGCACACGTACTGTCAAGCAGCAGGGGATATCATCAAAGAACGGTGCTTCCAACACCCCTTCGTTTATCTTCCCGCATCCCCTAATCGCCCTAAATTCACTCTGTCTACTACCCGCTCCCCCAGCACTTGCGAGCCCTTTGCTCCAAGCGTGCGTTCGTCGCGAGAAGCCGTGCCAACGCAGAAGCCCGCTTCATGATTCGGGTCGGTTCGGGACTTCGCTTGTGCTCCCTTGATCGGGCCTGTGGCGAGGAGGCTGCCGACACGGCCGGAATCGTGGCGCTACGGCAAGCGGTGGCAGCCGCTCTGCGCCTACCGTCGCGTTTCCCCTTCGCATCTGCACATGGTCGTGGCGGCGCGTACCTCCAGGCGGCAAAGGTTGGACGGGGTACTCCAGTACCAAGTAAAAAAGACGGCGGCGGCGGTGCAGCTGTTTCGAATGGATGGAATCGTAGCATGGCTGTTGCGCTGTGTCCAATGCGAGGAAACAAGTTGGAAAAAAAAGCAGCGGACCCTTTCTAAGAGACCATTCGTTTCCCTCTAGTAAGATCGCCATCCAATGAGATAGAGCCGAATTTTAGGGAAAATGTTGGAACCACATATTTGACAAGATTCACTTGTATTCTCGAAGGTCATTGCGGTACTTCGATTTGAGGTTTCCAAGGCGTAGTCACAGGCAAAATTCTGTTTTTGTTTGCTCACTAATGTCCTGGTGGGACTGACGCTTTCTGCGACGCAATGCGTTTTGGATGCCAGCTACCAAAACGCCGCTACCTTGTAACGGCTATGATACCGAGCTAATAATATTTCGTGGGTTTTCAAGTACCCTCGTTTATGCTGGTCGACGATCCCCCAAACCCATCCCTTAACGTACCGTTTGTTTCCCCCCCCTGCCTTTCTTCGTGTGTACGCATGCGCATAAACATGGAGTGCACTCACTGTTGCCTTTCCCGTTTTCATTCACGTTGTTGTTTTGTTTTATTCGTCCAGCCCCTTCTTTGAGTTCTAACCCGCTCATCGGTGCCCTGTCTCCCCGCAGTGCTTTCTACCATTTGAGCTACGATAAACATTCCGACTGAGGTTCGTATATAGCTGTTCCGACACAATAGGAGGATGCCCCGTGAGTAGCGTCACAGGGCGCAAGACGCCACTACTGTATCTGATCCGTCTTATTCTTCCCTTCCCGGTGTAGGTGTTGCGGTCTCTGCGTAGTGCGGAGGAGCAAAACATCGGAGGTGGACGAGGCGGCGCAAGGCAAAAGGTTGCTCTACTCTGGCAAAGCTTAAGAAGAGCGGCGTATTCAGAGACAGACCCGATCGCACGCCACTTCCTTCGGTCCATCGTGACGACAGCCTTTCAGGTAAGGCTGTGTTCTCTATTCCGCGCTCGTGGCGCACGCTGTCCGCCATAGCGTTTGATAGCACGTGGTGCATGCTACGATAGCGGCACATGCAGTACACCTATCATGTCCTGGGGCTGCTCACTCGAAGAGCTGTATACTTAAAAAAAGGTAAAAAGTAAAACCCGATCAATAACGCCATCGCCTAATATAGGTGTACTTATGTATACAGTATATCGAAAAATCGTTACAGGCACAACTGACATTCCAGCGATAATGGATAATTACCGGGTAATTACCTGTTTAATTACCGGGTAATTATCGGGGGGTAATTACCGGGTAATTACCGGATGATTGTTCAGTTCACAAGTGTACTAATACTTATCCATAAATAGTTTGGCTAAAAAGAGCTACCCCAATAATACCTGCCGTAGCACAGATGACAACCATTGTGTAGCGTATCCGCTGTATTACTGGGGGAAGATGGCGTCGCACGGAACGGCGCCTCAAGGTATCTTCTGAAAGGTCAAGGGATACGAGGGTCTGAACGTAGCGTATTGAGGGGATTAAAAGGCATTGATCGCGGGCTCAGCTCCGTGCCTTTCACAACGCTAGAAGAGTGAATAGGGGCAGGTATAATTAGCACCCCGGCCGAAGGGCTATACGGTTGGTTGCGGTGGCTAGAGTCTATAGCACACAATATAGTGTTGGGCAGCAGGGAGCATGTTTTTCTCCACCACATGGTATGGACGCTGACATCTGTTGTGAAGGGCACGCCAGGTAATTTTAGTGTGGAACCTCTCCCCAACTAACACCAGGTACATCGTAATATGTTACGTTTCGTGGCTTGGAATTGGCATGTTGTCTCCCACTTTTTGCCGAAAGCGAGAGTAAGGGCAGTAGTACTGGTGTAGAGACCCAAGCATCGTCCGAGCTACGGCAGTTTCCCCTCCGCTAGTTTGGCCGCCTCGCTTACTGTGGGCCTTCCGAACAATTCACGCCGAAACACGTTTTGCAGCTTTCACCTGTATTGGCAGTGCCCGGTCTGATAAAAGGCAGACCCTACTATATAATCTCCCGGATCATCCCCACGCTTTATCTGACGCGATCCTCAGTCGGAATGTGCTATACCGCGCGGCGGGATATTAGCTTAGAAATCCCCTCCCCTGCCCTCCCCTCCCCTCCCCTCCTCTCCCCTGTGATCGAGACTTTCGTTTTGCACCACGCTCGCCTGCAACATCCAATGCTGTCATATATCTGGTGAAAACCAGACAACTTATTGTTTACAAAATAAACGAAAAACGCCTCAACCGTGAGACCGAGAAAACAAAAAGTCGAAACCCATAGTTGCAAGCTAAGTGCGTTGCGATAACACAATTGAGATTTTTTTTCCATTCGCCGTACAGGAGACGCTTACGGGGGCTCGGCGTGAAGGAAGTAGCGTCGGATGGCCGATTCAGTGGGACGGCTTGCGAGCGGCCCTCGACGCTTCCATAGACCCCGACCGGGCAACAACAGAAGAAGCATACACCCTTCTCGTTAGGTTAGGGCAAGCAGTTCCCAGCAGCTGTCACGGGGTGCTCGAGGCTTTCGCAAGGAAGGCCGAGGAGGGCGTGGTGGCGAGCCAGCACACGCCGCCGCCGAGTGGTCCAACGTTACTACGTGTTGAGCGTGGAACCGAGGGGCATTCGGCAACTGAGTTGGCGGGAAGCAGGCCACATGACGTGCGGGTGAGCCCCGCGGACGAGCGCGACCAACCCGAGCGCGACTACTCCTTGGTTGACAGCCCAGCGCTTTTACAGGGTGAAGCGCCGTCGGTGCTGTTAGGGTCGGGGGAAATAGCCGCCCTCGCGACAGAGCTCGACCCTTTGAGAAGAGTTGACCGTGCGTTTGTCGCACTGGAAAACACTTTCGGAGACGAAAAGTTTAAGAAACCAAAAGCAGCACAGCGACGTTTCTTTCGGTCTCCGCTACAGGGCTATGCTGCAGCCAGGCGTTGCCGCGGTTGGCACGAGAAACTCGAGGCGACAGGCAACGCCCTCGCGACAATTCGACTGCGGCTAGGCCGACGGGGTCAAGACCTTCTGGCCGAAGGGCGAACCGCAGGGGCGCCAGAAATTGCTAGTCCACAGCCTGAGGTAACCGCGGATGAACTCATGGCAGAGGCCAAGGCATTGGCGGGTAACCCAGCGCGGCGACAGGCTGCCCTGGGCAACCACAATGGGTCCGATCACCGTTGTGAAGTTCTCACAGCTCGGGCGCACTTATATGCGCCATTGCCGGACCGGTCGGGGAGAGTCATTCGAGCCTTTGACGGATGGGGGTACTACGCCCGCACGGTGAACGGTCTGAAGACCGGCGCCTGTGATAGCAAGGACTCCGGGGAAGCCGTTGCGGTGTTAGAGGTGTCCCCAGAGCCCGGTAGACAGTTCTCAAACACAAAGGCGGGCCGTGGAAGGGCATTTGGTGAGAATATGGCCTTCACGGTTTTGCTCCTGTCGGTGCCGGACCTGCGCGAGCAACCCGGGTTAATGAAGTTTCATCCCGAAGCAAACGTTATCGTGGATGGAGGTGACGGTACTCAAGGTGGGAGCGGAGACTGCGCGGCTGGGGGCACTACTCCCTTACGCATCGTTTGCGAGCGCCTAGAAGGATGGAGGTCGCTTCGAGACGTTATCCTGCAGCACGGACCGCTAGCACCCCCTTCGGCAATCGCCGTTGGAGATGACAGCGGGTTGCGCGTGCTGCGTTTATGGGGCAGGCAATTGGCGACGACTCTGGAATTCCTAGCGTCTAGGTCGCTCGTCTTGCGAGATCTCCGGGCGTCCACGGTTTTCGTGTCTCCGGATGGGTCGAAAGTCAAGATTGTGGCTTTCTCTACCTTGGCCACTGTAAACTCGGAAGGGGAGGTATCTCCCGGAGCTACGTGTCTTGACGACAACATCCACGGCCCATCAAAACCCTTGACTCCGCCGGAGGCTCTTGCGATAAGAAGAGGCGTGTCGGAATCGTCTCGTGACGTCCGTGACGGAGCCGCGATGGACAACCGGGACACCAACTGCGATGGCACACTTGTTCTGGCAGACGATGAGAGGCCGGGCGCACTTGGCGCAACGACCGCCTGGGATACATGGACGTTCGGTGTGCTGTTCTTTGAACTGGCCTTCGGGGTATCGCCCCCAGCGTTCGGCGCCTCTCTTGGCCCAGCTGTAGCAGCGCTTACAGAGATCGCCGTCACTAAAGGCGTCCCGCCCCCCGACCTTGGCGACGTGGCACGCGCCATCGAGTACGACTTTTTGTCAGCCACTGAAGGCGGCGTTGCAAGAGAGAACACTGGTGAGAGGCTCCATACCTTTCCTCTTTTGACGAAAGCGCCGGGGCGCACGCCCCTTGATGCTGCCACTGGGTTGAGGAGTTCTCTCCAGGCACCCACCGCCGAGCGAGAACCGGTTCCACCCTCCAGTTATCTGACCGAAAAAGGGTCAAAGGCTGTCGAAGGCTTCCGGCGGGCTTGGGTCCGGCGGCAACTGCAACTGGAGGAAAGCGGAGTTGTGGACGTGGTAACATGGCAGATGTTCCAGGAGAAAGTCAAGCGCCATCTCGATGCATCAGTAGCGGCGGTTGCGTCGTTGGTGTCACGGCCGGCGAATGGGAAAGAGTCGTGGCGAGGTGGCGACGACGGAGGGGAGAGGAGGTTGGCGCTTGCTGGTGACCACGGTGGTACTGCCATGTCTACGCAAATTACGGCAGGGGTGGGGGCTGTCGACAGAATAAAGGCGCGCCTGTTAGCAGCAGATCACAAGGAATCAGGATGGCTGCCTATTCGCGTTACGCTAGGGGTGGTGAGAGATGAGCTCCAGCTGTCGTTCTCAACGAGAGAGACCGAGCTGATCACCGCTTGCCTTCAGGATGGAGGGATGGCGCGCCGAGAGAACAACGGAGACACACAGGGCCGCGTCCGTCGAACAGACGATGTCTTCTACCCCCCACTCTTGCACGTCCTTCTCGACAGCCTGACTCCTCTACCTGAACTCCAAACACTTCGTGCGGGTCAATCGTTACCTCTGCCCATCCCGACTTGCTTCGAGGAGCTCCTGAGAGCATGCTTGGAGCCGGATCCGAACCGTAGGCCGCGCCCTGGAGACCTTCGACATCTGCCGTTTCTGCAGAGCGAGGATTGTATGGGCGGTAACGAATCGCAGAACGATGGAGACCTTTCGGCTGCATCTGCTTACATGAGCGGATCTGGGAGCGAGTGTTCAGCGGTATGGGCGTTACGTGAGCGCGTTGAGCGCCCTATTCATGCTTGCGAAAACGCCAGTCTGAGCGATGTAGCCATTGATGCTGACGCTCTTAGGAAGGACAAGACCATGGGAACATCAAATCGTACTTGCTTGGCAACGGGAAATGACGGCCTATACAGCGGCCCAGTACAGACGATTGGCGCGGGAGAGCTTGCCAAGTCCCTGAGAGAGCTGGAGCGTCTTGTGCACCGGCAGCCGGCCCATAGGTTCGTCGATGACCCCCTGCAGGCACGGAGGGTGGCACGAGGCCACACCAAACTTATCGACGAAGTTTTCGAAAGCGGAATTTTGGTGCGGGCGTCGGGTCTTGCTCTCCGATTCCAAGATCAAGAAGAGGTACGTGTTTTCAAACTGAGACGCAAGCTATAATGATAGGGGTGCGAGCAACCTTTCAGAGGCTGCCTCATTTTGACACCTTTATAATCCACCCGGTTTGTTTCGGGACAAGCTACTTGGGATTTAGTGGGGCCCATCGTTACAGGAGAAAAACCGGTTAAAGAAATTCTCTCGTATCTTACCCTAAAACCCGCCTTTGAGAAAAAACAATTAAAAGTGAAACCCGATCATCGATCCTACGACTTAGGTACTGCTCTCGTACATCTCACCCTAGAACCTGCCTTTCTGAGAAAAATGAAAAATGAAACTCGATGAATAATCCTACGACCTAGGTACTGCTCTCGTACATCTCACCCTAGAACCTGCCTTTCTGAGAAAAATGAAAAATGAAACTCGATGAATAATCCTACGACCTAGGTACTGAACGACTAGAATTGTAAAGCACAATTGGCAATTAATATTCACACGGTCTTATTGGGTAGTTCCCCAGTTGAAGAGCCCTGCCAGTAAAAAAAACACGCCCCCTATCGTGGCAAGCATCAAGGCAATGTCTGGGGAGGGTCTCCGAGACAGGGTAGGGTTGTGTCCGAATCGTGTTGTGCAGCCGGTGTCCAGTACGAAAATATGTGGCGTCTTCGTCCCTGCCACTTACTCCCAACCAACTACATCGTGGAGGGGACATTGGTTTGCCTTATCCCGATCCATCGAGTTTCATGTTTCACAATGCGCCCCTACTCTTCTGCACCTCCCCTCCCCCTTGGACGATTGGATGCGCTGTGAACCGTCTCGCCACGCTCTCGTGGGACCGTTCACACTGTCAGTCGGAGGCCATAGGACGCGGGGTTCCCGGCGTTGGCTTCGTTGAGGGCGACCCGCACAAGACGGTCGGAGCCCGGGTGCTCCTAGCTCTCGCCAGGGTACTAGAAGAGCTTCTCCTGGACCTGAGGGTAGCGGACAGCGCCGTGGAACCGTACGCGGACGTCGTCTTGCGCTGTCTGGTTACGCTCTTCGTTGCAGAGGAGGGGCTCCTTGCTGTCAGGGTGCGTACCTGTACCCATGCTGACACGAACCCCTGAGATTGTTCAGATGAACACTGATAGGTTACCCCCAAGATGTCATGAGCGAAGTTTCTCTTCAGCAGGTTAGCTTTAATACTCAGTAGAAGGGGTCCATGGTACTGGATTTCGTAAACATAACAAATGAGAGCACGTGTCTACTCCACAACGGCATGTTTTGTAAAGCTTTCACACGCCGGACAGATAACTATACAGACAATCTAGACAACTTAGGTCCTAGCCTGCTGTTATGATGTGTTGTATGTTCAACCCATGAAACTTTTCCTACTGTAGATCATGCAAAGTATACGTCTTCCACGCGGCAACAAGAGCTAGATTACACATAGGATGAATCCCATCTGCCCCGAAATATCTGTATCATGAGGTACAGTAGTAATCGATTATATGTCCGATGCAACCAAAGCTTTTACAGAAAAATTAAAGTTCACCCACTAATTCGCCCCCTAACATCACGCCGACCCTTATGACGCTCTTTCACCCCGGTCTCTCCGTGCAGTACGGTCAGATAGGCAGGTCACCGGCAGGAATGCCGTCCAATGCTGAAAGTTCGTCAACATCGGGGGCGTGGACCCAAGAAGGAGTGTCTCACTGGCGGCCGGCGATATCGCAAATCTTCGAAGGTCTCCTGGTTGAGGCGGTAGGGGAGACGGGCGAGGGGGGGGCATCCTATCCCGCGATTCAGCGCCATATTCGCCGGTGTGGACTGGCGTCTCATTGCATTGGAGCGGGAACGTACAGCAACGGGCGTGGCGACAGTGACCCGGAGGGGCTGTGGGAAGATGGCGGCGCGTATCGCGATTATGACTGTGGTCGTGGCGGAGGCCACAAACGCGGAGGGATGCAGATTCCCCCCCGTGGCAACAGCGAAGGCTGGATAAACTCGTCTGAGGGTGAAGAGGACGACGACGATCCAATAATTCCAACTGAAGGAAAATCATCGTCATCTGTTGGCGTTGGAAGGACCGGGATCGTCCGCTCGCGTCGTCCTCCTATGTTTTTACGTGCACCTGTATATTTTGCTGAGCTGTTGGCGCTGGGAAGGGTTCTTTATGGGGTTCACCGAGTTCCTCGCGGCACCAAGGGTGGGGGCTTCGCAGGCGCTGCTAACCGGGCCCGCCGACAGGCTACGGCATACTGCCTTACGGTAGTGCGGATGTGCTGCGACATGGGCAGCGGAGGCCTCGACAACGCCGAGCCAGCTTGTTGGATGGGCGGTGGGCGGGAGCTAGACGAGGACGCCACAACTCTGCAACGGGCGCAGGTGATGGTGGACTTTCGACTGGCGGAGAAGCTGGCGCCTTGTCTCCATGACTCGAACCCTGACATCCAAAGCGATACCGTGTGCTGCGCGCTATCTGCTATCAGAGGCGGGCACGCACGCCTTCGGTGGATTTCCCTCTCCGCTCGCGAAGCGGAAGGTATGGACCCGAGAGCACTCCTTGCCCTTGGATTCTGCACGACGGTGTGGGTGTCGGCACTGGTGGCAATTGTCCGCGGTCGCGGCACTCCTGCTGTGGGGTCCGCCAACCCCAGCCGCTCAGCTCGAGAGGCGGAAGATGGCATAAGAGGGGCGGCTCTGCAATGCCTGCGGTACATGGCTGCGGCGGGGGACCTTGCGACGCACAGTTGGCGGGGAGCGCGAGTCGTGTCCGCTTTAAAGGGGGCAATTGCCCGTGGTGGCCCCGGATTGGATGGTTGGAACGCATCGGCAAAGGAAGTGGGCCGCAGGAACGCCCATAATGCGACACCGAGAGCACCTGAGTTCAAGGCGTGGAAGGATGGTGTCCTGGAAGTTCTGCAAACCCTGGCGGAAAACGGCTCGAGCGAGACTCACTCTACTTTGCGGGCTCAGGCTGGGCAACACGCAGGCTTGAACATCTCCGACTACGTGTCCTCGGCTGCATTAACTCCAAAGGGTGTGGCCTGTAGGGCAGTGGAGCTACTGAGAGGGGGAACTATGAACGAGATCGAAGGCCTAGTACAACGTGTTCGGTCGATTCTGGCGACGGCTGTCCGAATAGGCGATCGCACAGTCCTAGGGTATGGAGACGATATTACGGAAGATGTGGTCGTCACGATGTCGTTGGTCTGGGGGTGGATGCAGCGGGCGCTGGTGCAACTGACGCGGGACGAGCCTGACCACCCTTCGACCGACGCTCGGGTGTCTCTAGTGCGGGAATGCCTAGGTCTGATTCACTTCGTTCTATGCTCACCGGCTTGTCGGCTTGCCCAGTGCGAAATCCACCCCGACCTTGCCGTCGAAATATCTCGAGCTGCCGGTCGTTCATCGTCCGCCGAAGGTAGCACTGAACCAAACAGTCTCAGTAACCGATCGGCAGACGAGAACGGTGATATCTCCACAGCATTTGATATCATGGCGGCACGCACTGGATTGGAAACAACTGTTCGCCTCTTATCGGCAAAAAGTCCGGCAGCCCTTGATCTTAACCGGGCACATCCCATCCCGTCGCTGACGGTGGAAGCGGCCGACGTGTTGGCCGATGCGCTGACCTACGGGGATCGGAAAATCGTCGAATCTATGGAGAACTCGGGGTTGGGTTTGCGCCTTGGACTAGCGATCGAGACATCGACAAGGCTTGTGCGGGAGAGCCGTAGGCTCGGCGTGGAAGAAGTTCACTTACTCCCAACGTATCCAGGGGGGAGGCGAGCAAGAATGAAGCTGCTGGATCGCATATTGTGGCGGGCGCACCACAAGCTGCACGAGCAGGTGATCATCTCCGGCTTGGTGGAGCTCATCGTGTCCAACCTATTGCCCGATTGCACCACGACTGACATCGTCTGCATGCGACCCCCGGCGAGCTTCATGCGTTACAATGGCACGCCTCTCATCCGAAATGAAGGGATAGCCCTGTTGGAACGGGTAGTCGCGAGGCGTCGCCACTGCCCTTCGGTCGCTCGGGAGATGGCAAGGCAAACCTTGCGACACCAGGTTTCCTCTGCCGAGTCTGCCCGTCTACGACGGTACCGGCATAGGTCCATACGGGCTGGAGTCAGCGCGTGCCTGCGGTGCCTGGCGCGACTGGACAGCATTCCTGTCGACAACACTCTGATGCGCGCGGGCGTTCCACAACGGGCCATTGTCAGCGTGCGGAGGGATCACACAGCCAGCAAGACCCGTCGTCAGTGGTCCCGGTGGATTCGGCACCATGCTGAAAGTGGGGCGACACCTGCGTTAGGCGTGAACGAAGCATCATCTGCCCGGGCCGTTACTAGGCCGGCCGCTGCAACGCCCTCGGAGGATACCGCCTCGGAACACGACAAGCTGCTTTCCGATGACCGAAGGAGGAACGATGCAGCACCACGACCAAAGCCAACCACCCATGGGTTAAACGCTTCTACAAAGTTCGATAATCAAGCAAGTGTCGAGACGGGCAGGCAAGCGGGTGTGAGTGTGTCTTCGGCTGTTCTGCCGCCCCCTCGTAAACATAGCGTTGCCGTCCGTGCCCTGTCTCCTGACCAAGACGCTGAAGGCTCCACACCGCCGGCTACCACGAGGGAAGAAGGAGCCGTCCTCACGATCGAGGGAAGCCTGTCGACACTTTCAGTCCGTGGGTTGATTGCGCTTATCGCCACAGAACTGGGAGCCAAGGAGCATAGCATACATTTGATCGAAGTCGGTGGGGTCTCTGCTGCTCTCCGTCCATCTCCTACCGCACCCACCCCACCGCCGGCCGAGAACGAATGTGTCCTCAAGTTGTCGTTACCCGCGGCTCTGGCGGATCGTCTGCACACGCGCTGCCTTGGCGGTGTTCTGCGTGTCCCAGGACTCCTCTCCTTGGAGGTGAGATGAAGCAATCGACGCCTGCCACTCTGTACCTAAACATAAGGGAAACGTTTGTAACAATAATTAAGTCCTTATGTTTAGGGACAGGGGTAGGTATGGTAGGGGTGCACGTACATCTTCTGAGGAGCTCTATTCCTCAAATATCGTATGCTTTCGCTGTAACCCGATGAATACTCACATGGCCAATAGTAAAACACACAAACGGTACTATTGGGTAGTTTCTCAGTTGTTGGCGCCCCTTCAAACAACGGCAATATTGAACAGTTTCTCAGGTTAAGCGCCCCTTTAGCCAACGGCGTTATTGGGTAGTCTCTCAGGTTAGGCGCCCCTTCAGTCAACGGCACTATAGGGTAGTTTATCTGTTTCGGGGCCCCTTTAGTCAACGGCACTATTGGGTAGTTTTTCAGCTCAGGATCTCCTTTCGTCAACTGTATTATTGGGTATTTTCTCAGTTCAGGCGTTCCTTCAGCCAACAGCACTATTGCATAGTTTCTCAGTTTAGGCGCCCCTTCAGTCAACGGCACTATTGGGTATTTTCTCAGTTTAGGCGCGCCTTCCGTCAACGGCACTATTGAGTAGTTTCTCAGTTTAGGAGCTCCTTCAAGACAGAGAATGTTTGGCCGAAAATCGCTACCGATACTCGTAGCACTCCTCGTTCAGAAATTTCCGGTACGCTGATGAAGCATAAGTTATGCATCAGTTGGCCCTTGCTGCTAGCGCACTGATTGCTATGTTATCATTGTGATGGACCTTTACAGCACCGCTGTCCCAAAAACGTCGGAACCATGCAACTCGTTGACAGCGTTGATGTAGCATTCCACTCGCCGATGGACCCAGAGCTAAGGGCCCATATTAACGAGTATAAAATGAATTCAATTTGGAAAAATAAAAATTCAAATTCGCTTTTCATTGGTCAACACACGCACCAGCACCAAATAATAGGATCTTGGAGTATAATCTTGGATGGTGGTGTGGGTTCTGACCAATGAAAAGCGGATTTGATTTGTTTTTTTCCAAATTGTTTTTTTTTTCTTTGTTAAAACGGGCCCTAACCGCGGGGAAAATTAAAATTGTGTTAGTGCGTAAATGATACTCGGAACAGCGTGGTAGATACGTGCGGGTAGCAGTGGGGTAGAGGATATGAGCGCCAATGTTCCCACGCCTGATAATATTGAGTGGTCTTGGTTTTATTAAAATCGATCAGAGTCGTGGCGTACCTGGAGTGTTCCAAAACCTTTATTTAGTTGACACAACCAGTCCCTGCGCCCTCGCGAAACAAAGCGCAAGAAACAAAACACCGGGGTGAGATACAGTGGGAAAACGAGTAGGACGACGATGGTTGGCTCTTAAAAACCTGTTGCTACGGGTTGTCCCTTGATGCATGACACACTTGACCCCAAACAAACACGTGCACAATAAAAAAAACGCCTACGTCGAAGACAACCCTTTAAGTGCGCTTTTAGAGGCACGAAGAACATTATTGTTTACATCGATTTCCGCTTTCGTCATGGGTTGGGGTATCAGTTAATCACTGCTCATTGGCCTGTCTACGTCCGCTGCTCTAAACCGCGTCTAGGTCGAAGGAAGGTGCAAGCTGGCATGGAACGGAGAAGAAATCGTTCCGAACGGTCCGTTCCCGCCGCTGGGAGAAACAAACCCTTCAAAGTTTCCCTCTCCCGACGAAGGAAAAGGCCCCCGGGACGACGTCTTGCGCCCTAGCGATACCGATAACGTCGATTCTGCACTCGCAGCCGCTGAATCAACCAGAAGGCTAAGCTACGAGGCTAGCCCTTTGCCGTCGATAGGCGACGTGAAGTTCTCTTGGCTGGGGAACCGACCACTGGGAGGTGCCACGGTCGCGGGGTCGCACAGGGACTATGACAGTGGCGATCTCCTACGCAGCGGTGCCCCCAACACGACCAGCAAAGACGATTTGGGACCGACGTCTTCGCGGACGCTATCTCGAGTAGCAGCTGCTGCTGCGATGGCTTTGAGTCCACACCGGTCAGGAAAACAAGGCGCGGGCCGTTCGCTCCTGCCGCCATCTTCTTCCCGCGAGCAGCAGCGCGCACGCGTTGCGACCGCACTCGATCGCATGGGAGCAGGAGTGATAGAGGTGCGGGAAGCGTTTCAAAGGTGGGTCCCGGGAGCTCAACGAGCCCCTGCCATGGGGCCTCAAAACGACGATCCAGGCCATTCAGGGCGTCAGGCGAGACCGGCCAAACCGCTTGTCGGAAGCAGCAATCACAGGGTCAAGGCTTTGGGCTCGGCGAAGGCTACTATTATCCCTGAAGCATCAACCATGGGAGTTGCCGATTTGAATGGAGGCGTTTCGCGCGCAATGCAGGAGCTCCGGCTTCCCCTGGAAACCGCGGCAGCTTTCTGTCAGGAGACCGCCGGAGGGGGGGTAGAAGCGGGGCCACCAGAAGAACTGTCGTTCTCTGAGTTCGTTTCACGATACGCTGGCGCGGCGGGGCTACTGACGGAATCGCCGGCACACGGTCGAGAGGGTGGGGAGGTATGGGTCGAAGGGCCTGGTGGAAGGTGGGTGGCGATTTCGCGTAGGAAGAGCGAATGCGCCAGGCGAGTTTTCGACGAACAAGCAGCAGAGCAAGAACAGCAAGACACGAAATCGGACGACGGAGGTACGTAAAGCAAGCTCTGCAGCGGTTGCTATACGATACGCATGGATGAGACGCGAGCAAAGGTAGAAGTAGCACCCTACTTTGATACCTTTTACCCAATCAGCTGACTGTGATAGAAACGGCAAGCTGCTGTACGGTAGGCCCGATCCACAAACTCCGTGGCCTGCGGAGGATCTACTTGTAGCGAATGACGTACTTGTAGTAAATTTCACGTACGTCGGACCCAAATATGTTGGGATAGCTCTTCAGCTGCAAAGGTTGGGCAGGGAGCCCTGTCCTTGGCATTGCACTGTGCTAAAGATTTCAACCCCAATACCTACCGTAGCACGGTTCAGGGGGCATGTGATACCACACGCGATTATTTGTTGACTTTATTTTTTGTGTGAGGCTTTCGAATGCCGAGGGTCTCAACGGTTACTTGTCAGCCCACTATACTCTGTAGAGTGGACAACCTTCATGATGAATACGTGCGAGTCCGAGGAGATACAGTAAAGTCAAAAACGTGTGTGATGATTGTGTATGCACTTCGTATGTGTTTTACCACGGGCTCAGTGTTTGAGCCATCGGCAGCAAAACCGAGGGTGCAATGGGTGGACCGATTCCCGCTCGCTGCATCGGGGGTATGTTGCGTGTTGTGTTGATACCTACAAGTTACCTACCTACAGCGACGGGATTTCTGGCAGCTCGTATGGGGCACATGCAGGAGGTTTGCCCCACCTTGCACTGAATTCATGGTGTTCGTCAAAGGTACCTGGTAGAGCTCCACCATGCCCTACCCCTTTGGCATGCTCTTAGCTTTTCTGTACCTGAAGGCCACCTATTACGCTTTGTTGTTCCTTCTCCCACGCTGTCAGGAGTCGCTTCTGAGAAGAGCCTAGGCAGAGCCGACACCATCCTCGCTCTTAAGGGCCTCCGCCCTGAAATTGCTGAAAGCGGTGTGATGAAGAAGTATTTCGATGTTCGTGGCCGAGTCATCGACGAGCTTTTCGGTGGCCGCGTTTCGTTCCAGGTTCGACGACCAACAGAGTAGAGCTCTGTAGTCTATTTTTTGTTGGAGCATTCGACCACGTTTGGTTGTCTTCGGCAATCAATACGGTAGATTAATAAGGCATGCCATGCAGCGCCATGATATATATATACCAAGGTGCTTCTGTTGGAGCCGTTGACTTCCGGCTGTTCACGTGTGAAACATGGTAGACATTAGGCTGACAACGCCATGTGGAGGGATATATCAAAACAGGAAGAACACATGCACCGAAACTGTCAAAACCATACACACACTGTCAAGGTTGGTTGTGCTCTCCCCCTCCGCAGTTGTTGCATCAATTTCGCTTTTCACCTTTCCCAAAAGAGTGCGTCACCCCCTCCCGTCCCCCCCCCCCCCCCCCTCCCCGCACCGATCAGGAGTTCGTCAGGGCGATCGTGCATCTCAAACCGGCGGCGGTGGGGGTAGATACGGCACATTCCGGCGGCGCCGGCACGACGATGCCAGACACAGCCGCAGTGGTCACAGGTGATCGGAACTCCGGCTCGGAAGCCGGCACTGATCCACCGTCGATGGGGCGTGTGCCCAGCCCGACGGGGTACTTTGACGGCATGCCCGGCCGGGTTCTCGGCGGCCCCACAACACGGCGGCCTTTTTCCGACACCGAAGAAGGATCGCATCAACAGCAGTACAGACGAGGTGTCATCAAAAATGAAACTGCGCTTGAAAACGAAAAACATCGGTTCCAGCAGGGAGAAAAGTCCCCCGGAGGGCTGGCGACGGCGGCAAGACTGCGCCGGGAGCGCGAAGCGATTGAGGAGCGCCGCGCGTGGGTTCAACGGAGGACGACCACCACCAAGCGACGTGCGCCCGTTTCTCCTTCTTCTTCTTCGCCACCGCCGCCTTTCGCAGGCGGGATATTGAAGCGTTCACCTCAAGCGATGGCGGAAATACCACCTTCGGCTGGTCTTCAATCGGGAAGAAGAAGCGGCAACGACTGGGGTGGCGGCCGCGGTAGACATGCGGAGGAAGCGCCGCTCGCGCGACGTCGCGGGCGAGAGACAAAATCAGCCGGTGGTGGTGGTGGGACGACAGTGGCGGCGGTTAGCGGCGGGCAGAATAGTCAAAGTGACGCAGAGGAGGACGCGGTTTCTCGAGCTTTTCGCCGCTATGCGGAGGACCGCGATCTGGACCGTGGCCGCAGCCGCGATCGCGATCTCGACAATCGTGACAGCGACTATCGTGGCGTCGGGTTAGTCTCGCAACAAGCATCGCCACCACACACCCCGCCCTCCGCAAGTTTATCGCCGACACAACGACTAGGTTCCCTGCGTCGACAGGGAGGGAAACAAGAAGGCTACGGCGACGATCATTCCCTCTCAAGACGGCAGCGGCGGTGGAAGCAGCGGTATTTGCCTCAAGAGGATGAAGACACCCCCAGGTTATATTTTGGGGAGCGCGGCAGCGACCAGGGTGATAGCAGCCCCGGGAAAGCAGTAGTAGATGCGGTGGAAATAAGCGGAGGCGACGAGGGCGGGGGGCGCAGCCGGTCATTCGGTGCTGCAGATTTTGGTAGGGGTAGGAAAGCGAGCCTAGAGGGACATAGTAGGCGTTCAGAGCGAGGTGGGGGTTGGGAGGGAGCGGGGGACGGCGGTTGTGACGAGGACACGGGGCAGGAGGAGGAGGAGGAGGTTATTGTCGACGAGTTGGAGAGGGATAGAGCTCTTCGGCAGGCCTTCGACATGTACGACCTGAACAAGGATGGCTTCATCACGTACCTTGAGGTAAGGACGTGCCTACCTGCACACGCCGGACAGACCACCGGGTCTCTCTACCGCATGACCTACGAGTAGACCGATCAAAACAAATATATTATTGATCTTTATGATCTGGCTCATGTTGCCGGGGTGGGAGCCGTAACATTAATCTGCGCTGTTTACTGTAGTAAACTATTTCCCGAGTTGGGTCTGTATACGATCGTAGTAGAATGAAGCTCACCCTTCATGCGACTCGTCGAACACCTCACGGCGCTTCGCGCTTGGTGCTAGCAATATCTGCCTGGTCGGTGAAAACCCGACATGCTCCGTCCAGGCATTGTAGGGATGCGAAGGTCTATGGTCATACGACTACGGCCATGCATGAGTATCGAATACCCCCCCCCCCCCCCCCGGAAGTCTCAAAAGAGTTTGTTGTTAGACAAATGCGTTGTTTCTTCACTTGTTTAACCACCAAAAATGTATCATCCTCCACAGCCAGCCAATCAGTGACCGATGCTGTGACCGCCACCCTTCCCCTCTCTCTGAAGTCCTACAAAATCAATCGTCTATATTTTCCTCTCTGAAAAATGCCCAAAAGGGTTGATGATGGCTAAGACACAACAATGTGTTTTGTTTTTCGTTTTTTCAACGCGCGCATGCTGCTCACACCGTGTCTGACTCGATCCGTCTCACTCATTCCTTTCCGAGCTTGGTGCTGTGATCCCTTTAGAAATCACGAAATATGAAATCACGAATATGAAATCGTCTGGCCCAGAAACGTCTGGGCAGCAGCTGTGGCAGCATTTTAGTCTGTTTGCGTGTTCTACCAGTCTGTCAGCACCATCCCGTGCTGTACCCGCTTGGTAGTTCCACGAACGCGATGGACCAAAACATGGCTACCATGAGTAGAGTGCAATTACCAAACAACCATACATAATATAACCAACACGCCTTATTCTCGCTCACGAACAAACCACGGAATATTCTCGGAAGGTTCCCTTTCTCTAAGAATCATCTCCGTTTCGTTGTGTATGCCCCCCCCCCGTGTATTTACTTGCCGGTGACCCCGATCGGCAGCTGAAAGCGGTGCTGCGGCAGCGAGGAGGGAGCGCGTCGGACGTTGAAGTTCGCGCATGGATCGAGAAGCGGGACACCTCCGGGACGGGGGCGGTTGACTTCGCGGATTTTTCGCGGGCGTTCGAATTCTCTTCGCAGTCTCACAAGGGCAACCACGACAGCAGCAGCACGCGATAGGGTTGTCCCTCGCTTGTCGCACTTTTGTTTTCTTAGGTTGCATGATGTAATGTATGTACGTCCTCCTTTCCGATTAATTAGTGGTAAACTGGGATTTCCAGGGCTGTTCAGGGGTCATGACCCGCGGCTCGGGTCGGGTCGGGTCGGGTCGGGTCGGGTCGGGTCGGGTCGGGTCGGGTCGGGTGGGGGCGGGGTGGGGTGG
>MEHQ01003935.1:200670-219351 GCA_008828725.1 Saccharina japonica
GTGCGGGGCTGGGCTGCGCGGCGCGGTGTTTCCAGGGCTGTTCACGATGTCATGACCCGGACCCCGCGGGTCGGTAGGAGGTCTTCAAACACTCACGGGTCCGGGTCGGGTCGGGTCGGGTCGGGTCGGGTCGGGTCGGGGTCCGGTCCGGCAGTCGGTTCGGGTCCGGTCCGGTCGGGTCGGGTTGGTCGGGTCGGGTCGGGTCGGGTCGGGTCGGGTCGGGTCGGGTTGGATCGGGTCGAGTCGAGTCGAGTCGGGTCAGAAAGGTTTTTAAGTATCACGGGTCGGGTCAAGTCGGGTCCGGGTCGGGTTCGGTGACCCCATCCGACCCGACCCACTAACAACCCTGGGATTCTTCGCGCCCTCTTTTTGGGTAATCGATTGGTATCGATATGGAAAAATTGTCTCGAAAGGAAAAATTAGCAGACTGCTGGTAGGCGAACCGGGGAGAGTAAGACGACGCCGTTGTTAGGATTGTAAAAAGGGTGCATTGTATGCCGTCATGCACTCCTTCTCGAGTATTCGTGCTCGATTGGGCTTTCCAACTCCTCTCTTTGAGGCTGATTCGGATCAACCATCGTCTCGGAAGGCGGTAACATAACATCGATTGACGGACCAGGAGCCGAGAGGGAGGGAGGGTATTCAGCGCGTAGGATTCCTGAAGTGTGATATGATATAACCTGGTAGTATAGTAGACGAAAATACAGTCGCTTAATAATATTGTAGTGAGGGTGTGTCCCTTTTGTTTGTTTAGACGGTTTCGATGTTTTCATGACCTAGTCTAAAGCATGCATGTGGCATCGATAACTACTTCGAAGTATGCCGCTAATGATATCATATATGATGGTGTTTGTCATGCCTTTCAACTGCCAACAGCGCCACCCGGCCTATTTAATCTATCTGCATCGACTGGCTGTTGCATCGATAACTGATGAAGGTCGCACGTCTCCGATGGTCCATTTCGGGGTGGGCTATTGTAGTATGAAGGCCCCATGATAGACCCAAAGTCAACATATTCCCCAAGGGCTGTACCTGCCGTGTTTGGTTCTCTGGTTACTACTGTGTTCCCTCGTAGCAGCGCAGCAGCAGTGGTAAGCCTCGCAACTACAGTAGTAGTACGATATGGACGCGTGCTACGACAGAGGTAGCACAGTTTGGCTGAAATCGTTTCTGGATAATAGGGCGCTTCTTAACCCAAAATTGTCGGACTTTCATTCTTGTGTTGGAAAAATCTTTACTGCATACTTAAGCATGGTATTATTGTTCACCGGGCAGCATTTTTACTTTTCTTCAAACTCGGTTTTGGGTGAGGTATAGAAACCCTCAAGTAATAAGTAACCACCCTCAGAAGGCAGAAACATGGTGCACCTTTACCGTAGCATGGGTCTACGTTGTGGAAGGGTGCTCTCGCGAGCTCGAGCCCCTCCCCTCCAAGGAACTTTTTCCTTGTGCAAAAATTGAGTCGCAGAAAGCGCGTACGTACCGTGCTTGTATGATAATTCGACGCGCGAGTCGATTGGTTGCGTCGTAAATAAAACTGATACTAGTAATACCAAATTTTGGTATACTGAACGATATACGTACGTAAGCCCACTGTATTACTCTTTTTTTTTTAGGACCGTACTCACGTTTCGGGTACACACTTGGAATTAGTATGTGCTGATGTTGAACCTCATCACCCGGGTGATACGATAGAACATCCCCCCGGACGAATTTTCCACGCCGATTTGCTCGACAAGGGAAGAGGGTGCAAACAAACCGACCGATCGGTGTATGATGGTATGTGTCTACGGAAATATGTCCACGGGATCTAAACACCCGCCATATTTTCGTTGTGTCCCATCTACTATACGTACGAGCTACATGGAAGTTTCGGAGAAAATTCCCTCGGAAGTTCGTCCCAGGGGATTAATGATGTGTTATCTTATTTGCCGGTAATACGGCAATCAATCCATCCAGTCGAAACACATGAAAACATATTCGGGCACCCGCAACGCCACGGTAGGGAGTGGTGGCGGCATATTTTCCGAGTTGCTCACACATACATGAGGAAGAACTCAATTATCTCACCCGGAAAAAAATGGCTTCGAAGGCTTTTTTTTCGCGGGGCCCGACCAAGACAAACCTTCCACCCGTTCGCTACGAGTAGTCCTAAAAAAAGTAAATATAGCATTGAAATTGCCACCCTGACCGATAGTTGCTCCCTTAAGGAGCTCAACCAATCAGAAAATATTTGCCTCAGAAGGCAGAAACTAACTGCAACCCCTATATATACCGACCGTGGGATGAGTCCGGAGAGAAAAAGTCACGACGATATTGCCTCGAGGCTGGGCAACATATTGTATAACACGAAAAAAAAAACTTGGAATTTCCTGGCAATATAATGGGAGTCCCGAAGGTATTACTTCATCAGTAGTGGCAAAACATACAATCTTAATTTTCCTGGTTTAAGAATTCCGAAGATGGTATTGTAGGTTGCCTCAAAAAATATTTCGCAAACAAAATATGAAAACATAAAAACTTCCTCGCATTAAGAGTCCTGAAGATATGAAAATGAGTAAGTAAATCGTATCACTATAATACTGGACGTACCATCGACTTCCTTGACAAGATGCCATCGCCGCCCACCCATTCAGGGCAAACACCATTCTGGTCCTACCCCGCCCCCTCCCCCCCCCCCGTGCAGTACCAGGTATACAACAGGGTTTTACGTCGCAAGAAAGTGCAATAACGAAACCATCCGGACAGGATTACACACACACGAAAAACACAATCGAGACCCCCCCGCCCCCCCCACTCGTCTACTGAGGCATCGTACGATCCCCTCCCCCCCACTCGTAAGCCACAGGTACGCAAGAAAGTTGCGAAATCACACGAAAAATTACGAAATTACAAGAAAAAAACAAGGCAGGTATATAGAATGGCAGGTACTATATATGATGGCTCTCAACAATATGAGTGGAGCAAAGGTACACTGCAAGTCAACGACGACGCCGCCAGACACGGGCACGCGCTCCCACCCCCCTCCCCTTCCCTCCCCTATTCACCCACGCACCGCCCAAGGTGCTTCATAGGTGCACCCAAGCACCATTCTCTTACTCCGCTCCACTTCAGCGCGGAATACACTTCCCCACCCCCCCCCAATCGCTCAACACTCCCTCACCCCACCCCATCCGACCCTAGCGCCGAATACTCCACCGTTTACCCCCAACCCCGCCTAAGCCCCCGCAAAGGGGGCTCGGAAACTTCCCGGAAATTTCCTCTCCCCTAACCATTCCAGCCAAAAAAATAAGCAAAACAAAAAAAGGAAAATCAAAACAAGAAAATAAACATATACCTAAAAAAACGACGTTTAACAAGTTCGTAGTGCGTTCTGAGGGAGTTAAGCTGCCTTGTATTGGTTTGGTCGTCCGTGCCCATGTAATGCATGTGGTGGCTACGGGAGGGGAGTCGGTGGTGGTGGTGGTGGTGGTTTCTCAGGACGAGACGTTCATAGGGGGGCTACTCTCGTATCGTTGGGTGAATCGCTCCCCCCCCCCTCCAGCCCTCACCCTCCCCATCCATCTCTACGGCAGACAAAGACAACAGCAAACAACAACCGCAACTAACAGCTACAACAACGACTACAACAAAGCAATACCGATGGAGATTGTTTATTGCGGCAAACTGACCCGAGTCTACCCCCCCCCTTCTTTGCCTTTCTTCCTTCCTTCCGGCCCTCGCTGGGCGCGAAAAACTACTCGGTGCGGCACAGCGCACAGCCAAAAACGTTTGCAACATCCGCACACAAAAAAACGAACACGATCACTCTCTACGCCTTGTAGGGGGGAGGGAGGGGGGGAAGGGGGGGGGGGAAGGGGGGGCGCCGCCGCTTGCTCCACAATAACGATACCGAACGCTGGCCTGATAACCGCAGGCCGGACCTGGGTAGTTACCGGGTTCAAATCTATCACATGCCCACACGCAAAAAAAAACACCCGAAACGGGACTTCAGCCGCGACATTTACCCCCCCCCCCTCCCCTATACTCAAAAACCATCAGCCCCAACCCCCGCTCTCCACCCTGACCCCCCACCCCAACACCACTCGAGACCCCTCTCGAACATTTACAGGAGCCGCTTCGCCTCGCCCCGCCTCGCCTCTTCGCTCCCACCCCTCCATTTTCTTCGCTGCTTTCCCAGCTTTAGCCCCCTCGCCACCACCACCCACTGACACCCGCCACCCCCAGCACCACCATCCACCGATACCGCCCACTTCGCTGCTTCCCCAGCCCTAGCTCTAGCTCTAGCCCCGCCGCTGCCACCAGCGCCACCACGCACTAACACGGGCCACCACCAGCACCAGAACCAGCCACCGACACATGCCACCAGCACCACCAGCACCACCCACCAATACGAGCCAATTCGCTGCTTCCCCAGCCCTAGCTCTAGCCCTGGACCCGCCGCTGCCACCACCAGCACCACGCACTAACACGGGCAACCACCAGCACCAGCACCAGCAGCACCACGCACTAGCACGGGCCACCACCAGCACCAGCACCAGCCACCGACACATGCCACCAGCACCACCAGCACCATCCACCAATACGGGCCAATTCGCTGCTTCCCCAGCCTGAGCCTCGCCGCCGCCGGCACCACTCCCCACCCTTTCCAATGAGTACGGGCCAACACCACCCCTAGCCCCGCCGCCACCACCACCACCACACCCGCCGGCACGGGCCACCAGCACCAGCACTACCACCCACCGGCACAGGCCACCACTATCACCATCACCACTACCCGCCACCAACGACCCACGGGCAGGGCATAGTCGCGGTGGCGAAAGCATCGGCCGTTCTACCAAAATTTGTTGAGGACCATCAGGACGACCGATACGTTGTCCAGCGTGTACCGCTCGTCGATGGCCTTGCGGGTCAGCGTCTCGCACGCGCGTTGGGTGTCGCCGTGCAAGCGCATCTCCTCCCTCACGATATGAACCACCTGTTTGCGCCGAGGTTCGCCAATGGAGGAGGGGGGGGGCGGGGGGGTGTACTCATGTCCGTGGGGGCGGGCGTATCATTTGTTGCTTGCCTTAGTCATTTGACCATTGACCACGCATCGGGGGGGGGGGGGGGTGTACTATGTTGTGCACGGCCGTAGTCATATGTACCATAGACCCTCGCATCCCTACAATGCGGGACGGAGCGCGTTGGGTTTTCCCAACCAGGCAAGACATTGCTTGCACCAAGCGCGAAACGCCGTGAGGTATTGGGCGAGTCGCATGGAGGGTGAGCCTGCATCCTGCTAAGAACCTGCCTTTGAGGCGGACTTGCATATGGACGACAGCTTCAATGAGTTAATTTTATTTTCTGTGTGTGGCCACTTCCGGAGGACAGCAATGGGTTTTTACTATGTTACTGCCTTCGCGGACGCCTTCCATATTAACACTACGTGATACGGACCATTCCCTTGTGCGAACAAAGGTTTCTCCACCCCGCACAATATATATGTCTCTCGACGCCAGCTTTGGTGACCGCCAAAAACAATAATAAAACAAAAAAAACGGGCACCCTGGTTGTCTAGCCACGCAGCGAGTGGGTGTTTTAACAGCGTCGTTGCCAACCGACGCCAACCCAATCCTATAAATATATCATATATTTATATGCCGGCATCGGGGGGGGGGGGGGGGGGGGGGGGGGGGGGGGGTGTACTCATTGTTGTGCACGGCGCCGTAGTCATATGACCATAGACCCTCGCATCCCTACAATGCCGGACGGAGCGCGTTGGGTTTTTTTCACCAACCAGGCAGACATTGCTTGCACCAAGCAGCGAAACGCCGTGAGGTATTGGCGAGATCGCATGGAGGTGAGCTGCCATCCTGCTTAGAACGCCTTTGAGCGGACTTGCATATGGACGACAGCTTCAATGAGTTAATTTAATTGTTTGGTGTGGCCACTTCCGGAGACAGCAATGGGTTTTTACTATGTTTACTGCTCGCGGACGCACTTCCCATATTAACCACTTACGTGATACGACCATTCCCTTGTGCGGAACAAATGGTCTCCACCCCGCACAAATGATCTACTTCGACGCCCAGCTTTGGTGACCGCCAAAAAAAAAAATAACAAAAAAAAACGGCACCCACCTGGTTGTCTAGCTCACGCAGCGAGTGTGCGTGTTTTACAGCGTTCGTTCCAACCGACGCAACCCAACCTATAATAATTATCATATTATTTATTATGCCGCATCGGGGGCGGGGGGGGGGGAGGGGGGGGTAATTCATTTTCATGCATGGCCGTAGTCGTTTGTACATAGGAGGGGGAGGAGAGGGGTTCGTACTCATTTGTTGATTGCCTTCGTCATTTGACCATTGACCCCGCATTCCTTTCGAAACGGACCACCATTCCTACTCTGCTAATAGAGACACCTCTACGTGGTTTCTATGTAACACATAAAAAAATGGCTAATCTGGGGGGGGGGGGGGGGGGGTGTACTTCATATCCATGCTTGGCCGTAGTCGTATGACCATAGATCCTCGCATCCCTACAATGCCGGGACGGAGCAGGTCGGATTTTCACCGACCAGGCAGACAAAAACGCCATCGTGATCGTGGAATTTAGTACACGGAGGGCGATCAGCCAAAGGGTAAAAAAACGGCGGTCTCCTATTCCCCCCTGTAGAATATGTACTATGTTATGCAGCAACACAATGCACAGCATCTCATGATAACGACAGGTTACGTAGGAACTAGACGATCTACAGGCAGATCGTGATCTGAAGAATCTACAGGCAGATCGTGATCTGAGGATCTACAGGAAAATCGTGATGTGACGGATCTACAGGCAGATCGTGATCCGACGATCTACAGGAAGATCGTGATCCGACGATCTACAGGCAGATCGTGATCTATCTTCCCTACGAATACGTGCGAAACGGTTCACATTTACGACAGCTTTCCCATCAACATCATCGCTACCGACTGAATAAGATGGGCCTACTGAAGATCATGATATTATATCATACGTCCGACGGCTATATACGAAACGGGGCCACCATTGCATTCACAGGAAACCTTATGTTTCGTATATATATCTCACCTCATTGCTACTGAAAACGTCGAACAGCCCGTCGCAGGCAAGCAGGACAAACTCGTCCTCCGGCGTGATTCGACACGACAGCACCTCTGGTTTCGCCGTGATCAGCGCGTCATTGGGGTCCGTCACGGGAGCCCTGCGCGCAGCCCCCGAGGGCGGGGGGGGGGGGGGCGCCCAAGGCGCCGCGGGCGGCGCAGCCGCCGGGGCCGCCGGGGGCCCCCCGGGGGGGGGGGGGGGGGGCGGCGCCGAAGGCGCCGCGGGCGGCGCAGCCGCCGGGGCCGCCGGAGCGGCTACTACAGGAGGCGCAGTGGCTGCGGGTGGCGGGGGGAGGAGCAGTTTAGCGCTGTTCATGGAGCCCCGGCACATGGTCAGGCGGTTTCGGGCGGACGGGGACGAGTCTGGGCTTGTCCCGCCGCTGTTGTCTTCGTTGGAGTTGGAGTTGTCGTTGGTCTCATCGTCGTTGTTGTTATCGTTGGAGTTATCGTTGTTGTTGTCGTTGTCGTCGTCATTTTCTTCGTCGTTGTTGTCGTCGTCTCCGTCGTCGCTGACGGGCTCCGCCAGGGCTAGGAGCGAGGCCATCTCATCGTCGTCTACTATTGCAAGAGGCGTTTTTATCAAGCAAAACAATAACAAACAAAAAAAGGAACGGAAAGCGCGACAAACAAACAAACAAACAAACCAACAAACCAACAAACAAAAAAGGTCATTTTTCCAATTTTTCCAATATCGAGCGAAAAAAAGGCGTGTTAGTACGTAGCCAAAAAAACGATACATATTCAGAAAAAAAAAGAACCGTGACAAAACGGAAATCAGGGTATGTGCACCACTAAGGCACTACAGTAAATGTACAAAAAATGTCACGTTTTTAGTGAAATATGTACCAGGTGTAACGAACGCTGTGGTTTTGGGTTCGATAGAAACCACCCTACCAAAGCGATCGAGTGTGCCACACGAACCTACGGACCTACGGGACGTTGCCTTGCACCATCAAAACACCAACCATTTATTTTTCGGTAGTGCGGGTATGGTTATATACCATACGTGGGCGTTTACTTTCGCTTCTTTATTTTTACCATTTGTCTTGACGGGCGCTTACCCGACTGGTCTCCACTTTGCACTACAGAGGAGAATTCAATAACAACGCGCCCTTGTGTGAAGTTTTTTAGGAAAGGCGATGTACTCGCAAGTAAATAGCAAAAGGCGGCATCTGACAGTAGCGTGTTTCGGCGAGAGGCTGCGCGTAACGCATGCCTGGGCTGGACTTGACGGCTACTGACAGTATTACGGAGGCCCCAAATAAGTAGGCCCACACGAGAAGGGAGCAAATATGCAAACATCCCTCGTTGGAATGCAAATGAAACCATCGTTGGAAACCCTACAACCGATGGCGTTGTTTAAATGAAACATATGCGGCATTTCACGTTGCCATTCTTGTGATGCACACGCCGAAGTAGCCTCCGTGGGCCTCTACGTATTAGGAGCCTCCGTAAAAGCAGCCGCCTAGTGTTTGGGGTCCTGGAGGATTGATTCATTGTTTGATGTGTCGGATAGTTCTGTGGTCGCCGCCCTCACCTGCAGCCGCTTGTTCGGCCAGCTGTCGCTGCCGATGTGCCTCGTCGTCCTCTTTCAGCATCGCCTGTACAGCGCCGGAGTTAGAAAGGGGGGGGGGGGGTGGCGTTATATTTCCCGTTCAATCGGCATTTCACTCTCTCTAAACCGGTATGTATTTCTCCATCTCATGAGTCGGGAAAATCTCTCCTTTTCGAACAAATGTATCTCTGTACGTGAGTTTGTCGGCTGCTCCTTTTTCCTGAAGCTAGCTCCCTGTCCGAATATCTGAATCGCTACATATATACCTCCATCTCAAACCCCTCCTCGTGTCTCTCTTAACGCCTCTATCACACGCAAACCCCTCAAGACAAAGGAGCACACACCAACCTTGCACGGCAAATAAGCACTCGCAAACATGAAACACAAAATAAGCACACACAAACATTGAAAGAGAAATAACAAAACAAACATACAAGACAAAGAGAGAGCGCTCGAAAACATAAAACACAAAAAAAGCACGCACAGCATTTGCAAGAGACAAGAACACACAAAACATGCTAGACAAAAGAAACACGCAAAAAACACGCTACAACACGAAATAAAAAACGCCCAACCAGAACACGAAAGACCAAAACACACATAAAGCACGGCAAAAAACAAAATAAACCCACACCAAAAACATGCACAGATAACTCAGGGCAGCTTACCATGCATGCACTCGCGAAAGTGGTTTGACAGGCAGTATGTACGATTCCAATATAGCCCTGTATATCTCACTACTTAATCCATAAAAATGGTTGGCACACACTTGTCTACAGACGAGACAAAGCCACTATTAATACGACAGGGGCACAGCAGTGGTGTACCCATTTCAACACCACCCCGTCACACGCTATGGAAAAAAAAACGGGGAGGATCGATACCCCCCCCCCCCCCCCCGCCCCCTCGCGGATACCAGGAATTTCTTACATGTCTTCTATGTGGTAAACTACGAGCATAACTGAACTCTACCCCTAACTCGAACACAATCAACCAATGTTCATTACGGTCAGCCCTCTCGCCTGGCACATATACAGCAGCGACCCTTGAACCATTCTCAAGAAAAAAGGTGGTAAGCTCTACTGGCACGTTAACCCCTTAAGAACCGGTCCCACGTGTTTGGGGACAAAATACTTGGAATTAGTGTGGTAAAAGTTTCGCACTTCTGAAAGGGTCAAGACGAACGAAACACAAAAAAACAAACACAAGAAAATAAACGATCCCAACACACGCTCCTCCCGCGGCGCACCTTGATGCCAATCTTAAAGGCGCGGTCACCAAAGGCGCGGGATACCGCCAGCTCGCCCATGACCCGCCTGTGGATGACCATACCTCCGGCGCGCTTGATGCGCTCCATCTCGTCGGGGCGGTTCGGCTTGTGGTCCTGCGGCCGGGACGAGGACATGGGCAAGGGATCGTCTCACATGGTCCTTTCTAAGATAGATACCTGGAAGGTACATATACTGGTACCAGGTATGTGATACGAGCATATAGAACTACAAAACATCATGACACGTGACATTTTGTCGCGAAGGCACATACCATCACGAAGTCACGATAACTTACGTTCGTTTGAAGGCAGACACAACAGCGAGGTATTAAAAAACGAAACGTACATGCACTTGTTCACAGGAAGCCACTCTCGTTCGGGTTGTAGACAGACAGCCGCACAATATGTACGTCCATGTACAGTAGTTGGGCCTCCATGAGGCGGTATACGTGCGTCGTGCACCGATATTATGACCGCCTTATATCGGGTGGCCGCCTTATCCATTCCACCATGTGAGTGCATTTTTCCGGTCATGACGGCCGATTTCGACCGCACTATATTGGGCGGCCGCCTTATTCCTGCTACTTTACGTATACAGCAGCTCCCACTACTGTATGCATATGTTTACCTTCGACACCAGCTCGGCGCGGCCGGCGCGGCAGAGGATCGTGCGACTGTCTCCGACATTGAAGCTGTAGAAGCGGTCGCCGAGAATCATCGCCGTCGTCGCCGTGCTGCCGCAGGACTGCCTGGGCGCGTTCACCAGGAACTCCTCGTCCGTCGCCAGGAAGGCCCGGCTTACCACGTCCTCGATCACCCTGTGACAGGACAGGACAGGACAGGACAGGACAGGACAGGACAGGACAGGACAGGACAGGACAGGACAGGACAGGACAGGACAGGACAGGACAGGACAGGACAGGACAGGACAGGACAGGACAGGACAGGACAGGACAGGACAGGACAGGACAGGACAGGACAGGACAGGACAGGACAGGACAGGACAGGACAGGACAGGACAGGACAGGACAGGACAGGACAGGACAGGACAGGACAGGACAGGACAGGACAGGACAGGACAGGACAGGACAGGACAGGACAGGACAGGACAGGACAGGACAGGACAGGACAGGACAGGACAGGACAGGACAGGACAGGACAGGACAGGACAGGACAGGACAGGACAGGACAGGACAGGACAGGACAGGACAGGACAGGACAGGACAGGACAGGACAGGACAGGACAGGACAGGACAGGACAGGACAGGACAGGACAGGACAGGACAGGACAGGACAGGACAGGACAGGACAGGACAGGACAGGACAGGACAGGACAGGACAGGACAGGACAGGACAGGACAGGACAGGACAGGACAGGACAGGACAGGACAGGACAGGACAGGACAGGACAGGACAGGACAGGACAGGACAGGACAGGACAGGACAGGACAGGACAGGACAGGACAGGACAGGACAGGACAGGACAGGACAGGACAGGACAGGACAGGACAGGACAGGACAGGACAGGACAGGACAGGACAGGACAGGACAGGACAGGACAGGACAGGACAGGACAGGACAGGACAGGACAGGACAGGACAGGACAGGACAGGACAGGACAGGACAGGACAGGACAGGACAGGACAGGACAGGACAGGACAGGACAGGACAGGACAGGACAGGACAGGACAGGACAGGACAGGACAGGACAGGACAGGACAGGACAGGACAGGACAGGACAGGACAGGACAGGACAGGACAGGACAGGACAGGACAGGACAGGACAGGACAGGACAGGACAGGACAGGACAGGACAGGACAGGACAGGACAGGACAGGACAGGACAGGACAGGACAGGACAGGACAGGACAGGACAGGACAGGACAGGACAGGACAGGACAGGACAGGACAGGACAGGACAGGACAGGACAGGACAGGACAGGACAGGACAGGACAGGACAGGACAGGACAGGACAGGACAGGACAGGACAGGACAGGACAGGACAGGACAGGACAGGACAGGACAGGACAGGACAGGACAGGACAGGACAGGACAGGACAGGACAGGACAGGACAGGACAGGACAGGACAGGACAGGACAGGACAGGACAGGACAGGACAGGACAGGACAGGACAGGACAGGACAGGACAGGACAGGACAGGACAGGACAGGACAGGACAGGACAGGACAGGACAGGACAGGACAGGACAGGACAGGACAGGACAGGACAGGACAGGACAGGACAGGACAGGACAGGACAGGACAGGACAGGACAGGACAGGACAGGACAGGACAGGACAGGACAGGACAGGACAGGACAGGACAGGACAGGACAGGACAGGACAGGACAGGACAGGACAGGACAGGACAGGACAGGACAGGACAGGACAGGACAGGACAGGACAGGACAGGACAGGACAGGACAGGACAGGACAGGACAGGACAGGACAGGACAGGACAGGACAGGACAGGACAGGACAGGACAGGACAGGACAGGACAGGACAGGACAGGACAGGACAGGACAGGACAGGACAGGACAGGACAGGACAGGACAGGACAGGACAGGACAGGACAGGACAGGACAGGACAGGACAGGACAGGACAGGACAGGACAGGACAGGACAGGACAGGACAGGACAGGACAGGACAGGACAGGACAGGACAGGACAGGACAGGACAGGACAGGACAGGACAGGACAGGACAGGACAGGACAGGACAGGACAGGACAGGACAGGACAGGACAGGACAGGACAGGACAGGACAGGACAGGACAGGACAGGACAGGACAGGACAGGACAGGACAGGACAGGACAGGACAGGACAGGACAGGACAGGACAGGACAGGACAGGACAGGACAGGACAGGACAGGACAGGACAGGACAGGACAGGACAGGACAGGACAGGACAGGACAGGACAGGACAGGACAGGACAGGACAGGACAGGACAGGACAGGACAGGACAGGACAGGACAGGACAGGACAGGACAGGACAGGACAGGACAGGACAGGACAGGACAGGACAGGACAGGACAGGACAGGACAGGACAGGACAGGACAGGACAGGACAGGACAGGACAGGACAGGACAGGACAGGACAGGACAGGACAGGACAGGACAGGACAGGACAGGACAGGACAGGACAGGACAGGACAGGACAGGACAGGACAGGACAGGACAGGACAGGACAGGACAGGACAGGACAGGACAGGACAGGACAGGACAGGACAGGACAGGACAGGACAGGACAGGACAGGACAGGACAGGACAGGACAGGACAGGACAGGACAGGACAGGACAGGACAGGACAGGACAGGACAGGACAGGACAGGACAGGACAGGACAGGACAGGACAGGACAGGACAGGACAGGACAGGACAGGACAGGACAGGACAGGACAGGACAGGACAGGACAGGACAGGACAGGACAGGACAGGACAGGACAGGACAGGACAGGACAGGACAGGACAGGACAGGACAGGACAGGACAGGACAGGACAGGACAGGACAGGACAGGACAGGACAGGACAGGACAGGACAGGACAGGACAGGACAGGACAGGACAGGACAGGACAGGACAGGACAGGACAGGACAGGACAGGACAGGACAGGACAGGACAGGACAGGACAGGACAGGACAGGACAGGACAGGACAGGACAGGACAGGACAGGACAGGACAGGACAGGACAGGACAGGACAGGACAGGACAGGACAGGACAGGACAGGACAGGACAGGACAGGACAGGACAGGACAGGACAGGACAGGACAGGACAGGACAGGACAGGACAGGACAGGACAGGACAGGACAGGACAGGACAGGACAGGACAGGACAGGACAGGACAGGACAGGACAGGACAGGACAGGACAGGACAGGACAGGACAGGACAGGACAGGACAGGACAGGACAGGACAGGACAGGACAGGACAGGACAGGACAGGACAGGACAGGACAGGACAGGACAGGACAGGACAGGACAGGACAGGACAGGACAGGACAGGACAGGACAGGACAGGACAGGACAGGACAGGACAGGACAGGACAGGACAGGACAGGACAGGACAGGACAGGACAGGACAGGACAGGACAGGACAGGACAGGACAGGACAGGACAGGACAGGACAGGACAGGACAGGACAGGACAGGACAGGACAGGACAGGACAGGACAGGACAGGACAGGACAGGACAGGACAGGACAGGACAGGACAGGACAGGACAGGACAGGACAGGACAGGACAGGACAGGACAGGACAGGACAGGACAGGACAGGACAGGACAGGACAGGACAGGACAGGACAGGACAGGACAGGACAGGACAGGACAGGACAGGACAGGACAGGACAGGACAGGACAGGACAGGACAGGACAGGACAGGACAGGACAGGACAGGACAGGACAGGACAGGACAGGACAGGACAGGACAGGACAGGACAGGACAGGACAGGACAGGACAGGACAGGACAGGACAGGACAGGACAGGACAGGACAGGACAGGACAGGACAGGACAGGACAGGACAGGACAGGACAGGACAGGACAGGACAGGACAGGACAGGACAGGTTGTTTGTTGTTGGAGGCGTTTATTGGTGGTGTGAACGAGAAGGTGATAGTAATTATTTGAAGGCGCGGCACCGGGGGGGGGGGCGTTTGCTATCTTGTGTGTCATGCGGTAATCGCATGACACGCACAGACTATCTTACTCTTCTCGTGGGCGTCATTCTTGAGGGAGGGCCGGTAGTTGTGCGTGCGTACGTAGGTAGCGGTGGCACCGAGCTCACCTTATCGTGTTGTCCACCGCGCGTCCTATCGACGCCCCCTCCCGTTGTATTCTCCGCCTCTCCCCCTTCAAAGGCCCAGCGACGATTTCAAGAAGCATGCCCCGCTCCTCGTCGATTTCCCTGCATCATATCACATGTACAATCGTGCGAGACAAGAGAAAAAAACAACGTGATTAGACAAATGATAAAAGGCGAGAGATTACCGTAACATCCGCTGTTAAACACCCCAGGCCTTCTGAGCGCCTCCCCGCCCCCCCAAAACAAAAACGCCGGGGATGTACGAAAACTTTGAGGTCGCCCCGGGCTAAGTGTTCTATTTTTATTTTTTTGCGCCTCCCACCTTTGAGTTTTGCCCCAGGGTGTTTGTTTTTCGGCTACCTTTTTGGCCGCCCTCACGGGGGTGTCCACATAAATCGAAGGCGTTCATTCCGGCAAAACTGTTGTTGCTGTTGTTGTTGTTGTTGCTGCTGTCGTTTTTACTCTTTCACATTACAAACCTTTTCCTTAACTTGAAAATCGCGCTCCAATAAACAACCCCTCTACCTCTGAGAGCACGCTCCCGGGTGTTCTTATTCGCCAAAAAAAAATTAGGCGCCCCGGGGGGGGAAAGCGTTCACAGAGGAATATTACGGTATACTAGTAGAGATTACGGCGCAACACTCTAGTTTGCCGAAAACGAGTAAGTGGCACGTACCCGGTATTATAGATGCACGATGAATAGGATGTATATACGAATAAAAGTGAGGATGTATATAAAAGAAAAGGGAGCATGAATATATAAAGAATAAAAGTGAGGGTGTATATAGAATAAAAGTGAGGATGTATATAGAAGAAAAGTGAAACGAGCCAATGAAAGCGTGAGAGCTTTTAGAGCCTGCTCGTGTACACGGCACAACACCATTTTTGTCGCTCAAGAGAGGGAATTGTGGGTGCCAGGCGCTGCGCTCTACCCAAGCGTCTCGTGGATCTCGTCCCGAGTGCGTGCAGATTCCACCTTTCGCCGGAGTCATATACATGGAATATATGATGAGATATCTGTATCTCTTAAAGTGTTAATTATTATGGTATCGTACTACTCGGATGTTGTGGTCGTTGGTTTCCCAGGACTACTTGCCGTCGCGGGTCATCTCCGTATGTTGTCCCGTGCACAAGCAAGGTGGCTAACACAGCTCCCCAAGACCCTTTGCAAACTGCACGCGTCGGACAGGCCACGATCTACATATCTACATAGCTAAAGATCTATGTACATCCTAACGTGCTGTAGTGAGATGTCGTGCATGATCTGTAACAGAACATATCTACCCCAGAAAACACGTTCTATACCATGCAGGCCAATATTCGTGTCCCACCCCGCAACAAGAGCTAGATCCCCTACAGTACAGGAATTTATCTGGCCCGAACGATCTAGATCATCCAGTGGAAATCGACCATCTGTTTGATGAATACTGATGTATGTACAAATACTGGTAGAGGCGAGACAGCTTTTTCGCCACACTCTTTCGTTCGCTGTCTTTTCTCGACTGTATGAGACGCCCATACCAAAACCAGGCGCGTCATCACCCACGCTAGAAAGGAAGATTTGTCCCAGACGGCGAGCCGAACCGGGGCCATCCATTCCCTCATAAAGGCATGTTTTCGTAAAAGAAAAAGAAAACGTCATCAACGACAAAGCCAAGACATCACATTCCCTTCTTCCCCCTCATATACGGAAAAGAACGTAATGAGCGCCCAAATGTTGGAGGTGTCTCTATTAGGGGTAGGAACGGTGCTCTGTCTCGAGAGGGATGCATAGTTAATGGTCAAATGACTATGGCACCAACAAACGAGTACCCCCCCCTCCCCCCCCTCCGCTCTGTCTTAAAAGAGGCACGTGGTCAATGGTGAAATGACTATGGCAAGCAACAAATGAGCACGCCCCCCACCCCAATCTAACCACCGCCTCCTCTCACTTGGTATGGAAGACGCTGTTCCCCGCCGAGAACATAGAGCCTTCCTCTAGCGGCCACTCCCTCGAGCCTCTGCCCGAGCCGATGCGGATCGACGCCGCGTACGGCATCCCCTTATCCTCCACGTGGAAAGCCCCGCCCCTCCAAACGATGCTAGCGTGGTCCGACTCCCCCATGCACTTATCGTTAGGTATACATACGTCGTTGTCGGGGCCTCTCCCAACCGTGGCCCCGCCCCTCCCCACGGCGAAACGAGAGGAGTCGTTCTCTTCCGCCACCGTCGTGAACTTGAGGATTATCTGCGACAGCGACCCCGGGGCGGAGGGTGCCGCGCTCACCGGCGGCCCCGCTGCGAGGAGGAGGAAGAGAGGAAAAAAGGCAGAGCATGATTTCAGGGGATAGGGGACGGGGAGGGTTTAGGGGACGTGAATATTTAGGGGGTAGGGGGCGGGAGGACTAAGGGGATAGGGGACGGGATGATTCAGGGGACGGGAGGATTCAGGGGACAGGGGACGGGAGGACTCAGGGGATAAGGGACGGGATTATATAGGGGATCGGGGACGGGAGGATTCAGGGGACGAGATGATTCAGGGGATAGGGGACGGGATGGTTGAGGGAATGGGGGACGGGATGATTCAGGGGACGGGACGGAAGGATTCAGGGGATAGGGGACGGGATGATTGAGGGAATGGGGGACGGGAGGATTCAGGGGACGGGATGATTCAGGGGACAGGAGACGGGATGATTCAGGGGACATGGGACGGGATGATCCAGGGGACAGGACCGGGATGGTTCACGGGATAGGGGACGTGAGGATTCAGGGGATATAGGGGACGGGAGGATTCAGGGGATAGAGGGCGTGGGTGTATGATAGGGGCTGTGATAATCCAGGGGATACGTAAGGGAGGGGGTGTGCTCTAAGGAATCGGGGGTGGGATGATCCCGGAGCGGAGGGCGCAGGGCTCAAGGGCGGGCCCACTGGGAAGGGACAGGCAATGGATGGTTTTAGGGGATAGAGCACGGGAGGATTCAGGGGACAGGGGACGGTCTGACTCAGGCAATAGGGGGTGGATACGACCGGTTAATCCCGGAGCCGAGGGTGCAGCTCTCACGGACTGGCCCGTTGGGAGGAGGAAGACGGTGCAGGGTTTTCAGGCAGTAGGGAACGGGAAGGCCTATGGGATATGGGACGGAATGATTCAAAGGATAAGGGATGGGGGGATTCAGGAGACGGTACGCTTCAGGGGGTGAAGGACAGGATGACGCCGGGGCGGAGGGCGGAGGGTGTGGCACTGACGGGAGGGTCCGCAGGGATGATGAGAAGGAAAAAAGGGAGGGCGGGTTGTGCTGCGACAGCCGCTCGACTCATGCCGCCGCCGTCGCGGGCTAGTGCTATGGCCACGACCACGGCCGCGACGGGGACGGCCGCGACGGGGACGGCCGCTACCGCTGTGGGCGCTACCGCTATGGACGCTACCGCTACGGGCGCTACCACTACGGCAGCCATCGCTACGGCGGCTACCGCTACCGCTGCCGTTACGGCTGATGCCACTACGGTCGCTGTTGCCACGGCCGCTGTCACTACGGCCCGGCGGCTGCTGCTATGGTCCGTGCAGCAAAATTTGTCCATTTTTTTTTTTCAGTACCAATGTGCACTTTGCTCCGGGTAGGGGTATGTAGTCTGAAATTCGAAAGTACGCCTAAAGAGCTAATCTTCAAGCGGTCATCCCTGAAGTAATGGAGTTTCATTTTGAGTGTTATTTGCCTTCTAATCGTCAACAAACCGAAAAAAGTTGAAAGCTTTCGTTTGGGGGGTGTTTGTTTTGCAAACCGATTACGACCACGGATTCGGGGAGCAACGGGAAATTCCATCGTGAGCAATTTTTATTTTATTGTATTTATATAATTTGACGGAGATATTGGCATAAAACAGAATATGTGACGTCATCTTGATAGCTTTCGTTGCGGAGATTACACTTCACGATTTGAAAAAAAAAGAGCGGGAAACGCTCCCTTTGGTCTT
>MEHQ01003935.1:222308-288531 GCA_008828725.1 Saccharina japonica
AACACCCCCCCCCCCCCCCCCCCCTTTCCTTTACCCTCCCACACCCTACTGGCACTCCCAGAACGCTCACCTCCTCCGGAGAGCCAACGCTTCTCCGCCCTGGCTCCTCAAAGCTCGGCTGGTCCAGCGAACCCCCCACCGACCTGCTAATCATCTCCAGCACAAGGTGCTGCGCTTCGGGCGCCGCGGCCGCCGCTCCCTCATCCGCGCCCTCTCTTGTCCCGTCCTCGCTGCGGTAAGCACCGCCGCCGCCGCCGCCGCTGCTGCGCGGCAAAGCTCCCCCCCCTCCCCCTCCTTCTCCTCCTCCTCCTTCTTTTTGTTGCCCTTGTTGTTGCTCTTCCCTATTGGCGGCGGTGGTCGCTTCCGGCATTTCGCTCGCCGCTTGCTGCTCTTCCTGCTGCGCCCGGGCGATTCAAGGGCGTCGTGGCGGCGGCAAAGAGAGGGAGAGAGGGGAGGGAGGGCGGGAGGGGACGACGAGGGTATAAGACAAGGAATACAGAAGAGAGAAAAGAGTGGGGGAGTGGAGAAGAACCCACGAATCAAGAACGCGGAACAGAAAAAGGATAAACGTGGTAATCAGTAATACGACACGACAATGGGGTGTGTGCAACGCAGCGAGATGCACGCGACGCGCGCAGCATGGTCATGATGAGGGTGATGACATATAATGTTGCTGCACGCTCATCCTACAGCAGCAGTAGACGGGCGCGTTACCAGTCCATACTTACTGGTCATTTTCAAGGAAATCTAGCAGTGGATGGGCGCGTTACCAGTCCGTACTAACTGGTCATTTTTAGGGAAATCCGACAGAAAAAAAAACAGACCAATTTGGCCGAAAATGTATCAGCTCCGATTAATGTTCCTATAAAGTCTAGACCGGTACCGTATCACACCCGGGTAAATTCAGATAACCCACCCCCGTGCTACGAATTTCCAGAGCTAATTTTCCCCCAATAACGGGGAGAATGAAAACGCCGAGCGATGATGCGTCTATAGTATATGGAAGGATCCCGACGAGATCTGTCCAAAAGCCACCGTTTTCGTTGCGCGTGCCCCCTTAAGGCATGTTTCGGACGAAAAAAATCGGCCCGGAAATTTATCCCAGGGGGTGTGTTATCTTATCACCCGGGTGATAAGGTATTACATTATTGGCCAAAGAGGAAAAATATTACCAGATACCTGGTACAGCATATGTATAGGTCACTGAGTACTGCTTGTACAGCAAGCCAGCGCAGCGGAACCCGGGCGCTGATGGGTTGGGGGACGATGTGCCCAAGCACCGGGGCTACGTGCGAGTACACTGCGAGGGGTTGAACAACACGAATCGCAGCATGAAACCGCCTCTCGTGCTGCAGCTTCACTCACCATGAGAGGGTTGGTGAGAGTTATTTTTTTTGGAAGACTGGCGCTCTCCTCAGCTTATTTTTAATTGCTGCGCGTGCTGTGTTGTAGCACCCGCGGGTCCCAAGAGCCCCTCTTGCTGCGATTTCACTACAAACACAACTGCTACGACCACTCAGGACGAAATCAAAAGGACCGCTTGGGGACAATTTTCAATACGAAGCGTTCCCTATATTTCCGTCCACAAAGAGTACGTATTAATAGTAACAACTGGTACTTTTGCCACTGCAGCGACTGCTGTAGAATTGTAGATAAGTGCACAGATAGGTACACGGAAGATACCGCGCGGGAGTGTGAGCAACGTCTCGGTGGCAAAAAAAAAACAGCCCGAGCGTCGTGTCAGCGGATGAAGAATAATTTTGAAAAAAAAAATGAGAGCGGGATTTCTTGTCATGAGCTTGCCGGGCATCTGCGATCTGCGCGATGACCCGGGGAAAAAATTAGGTTTCGGTTTTAGTAACGTACACAGAGGGGGAAGAGAGCCATGCCTAGCTTAGGAGACTTCGGGGTTTGAGTCTGAGTCACAAGGACGGCGATCAAGACTGGTCAATGGTCAATGTCGCGTATAATGTACTACCAGGTGCTGCTGTACCTGTGGTATGGTATACATACGAGGTAGGTGTATATACCCTGCACAATAAAATCTATCGGTATTGCTTCGTAAACAATACGAGAAGAGAATATGCGAGTACTGCTGCCGAATACTAATATGTATACACCAGGCACTCGTATGATATTAAAAAAAATGTACGTTGTGTCGTTGCTCTACGGGTACTACTGCTGTCGAAAACAGAATATCGTATGCCTGTCGTATTGTTATCGTGGCTGCTGCTGCTGCTGCGCATGAAACATGCGATAATAGTTATCACACCGGCACACCGGCAATCGGTACCTGCGACAGCAGTAGTTCAACGTGGGCACAACTAGCCGACCAAAAAAAGACGACGAAACACAAAACACAAAAAGAAAACGACGAGGAATTCGAGATCCGGGTCCGCCCAGCACTGGCAACTGGTATGGTACATATACTCGTATACGCACACCAGAAGTGTACGTGCTCGCACATATATAGAGCAGCACGCTCTTGTGGCACTCGTACTCGTAACTGCAAATTCATTCAGTACGTGACGCTCCTCGGGGGTCGCGCGCATCCTGCCAGCATGCCAGTGCCAGCAAAAGGCAGCAAGCAGTGCGTTATTTTCATTGTTACAGCAGTGGGGTACGCAATTCAAGACCACAACCCCGTTTAAGAATTTTCGGGAGATAAGACCAGATAAACAGGCGTGTCACGAAAACGAACCTACTGCTGTTGGAATCAAGATGGGATAATTTTTGCAGCGTAGTAAAATATAATGAGACCATGAATAGAGTGACAATACCACGTAGATAGCGTTGTCTCGGGGGCGGCCTTAAAGTGGGCCCGTACCCCACTACTGCTGTATTTTGTTACCCATGATACTGCTGTACCTGGGATTTACTGCTGTGAAAAACGGTCCAAAACAGTTATACCCCAAAACCCCGTTCAGGGCTGCAGTCCAGTTGTGGGGACAACACACTTGGAATTAAAGTCAGGTTTAGGTGGTATGTACACAGAGCTTGCATCTGTTACGGGGGACCATAGTAGGTAGGCGGAATCCGACGCAAGTCGACGAGGGAAGAGAGTGCTGAAATCCTCTCGCGATAAAAATGCAAGGCAAGTACCGTAGTGGGGAGGGGGGAGAAGAGCCTACTTGGTGACCCCGGATCTGAGTTACGACTAAAGAGGGAGAGAGAAAAGAAGGGCGAAAATAATAAATGGGATGGACAAAAAAATAAAAAATAAACTCACTCACTCACTTGACAAAACTGATTTTAGAGGAAAATAAAAGTGTTACGTACGACGTACGTACCCGACGATTAACCCCCATGGCCTCCTATATCTTCTTATATACCATACATAGCTACAAATAGTAGACCCACTCTGTCACGTAAACTCGTCGGAACACTATAGTATACCTGGTACGTTTATTTCAGACTGTTTAATTTTAATTTTAATTTAATTTTAATTATTTCTCCCCCCACAAATAGACACACACTTCCTGAATTCTACAGCCTCAGATTGTGTCCCCCTCATACGGGATGTACATCCTACATGAGGACATATAAAACCCGTAAGTACGCGCGATCGAAGTATTACGCTCATCTAGCAAATATGAGCTTCCACGAAATCCTCGAGCTCACAGCTGTTGTTTTTCCATTTTTTTTTAATATACGATCTCACAGCTGTGTGTGTGTGTTTTTTTTTGCAATATTAAAAAAAAAAAAAAAAACAACAACAGCTATTATTAAATAAAATTATTTTAAATACGTCAGCTGTGAGTTCAACCGATTGAATAGTAGATACTCAACTTTGCGAGCTGCGTAGAATTTTTGTTCTATGTGTTATTTGTGGTATTGGTGTAGGCTTCGTGATGTACTATAATAGGAACCTAGTAGTTACTACTCGATTTTATAATAAGCCGTTCGCGCGTGTTATGTTATAAACACCTGCCAGCAATTTTACAGGTTATTTCAACTGACTACGTACGTACTGCTGTACTATCAACCATGAATAGTGTCAGGAGTCAGGAGTCAGGCGACAAATCGTGGTCCGCATTTAGATAACCCGTTCAGGATTGCACCCCCGCTGAAGATAATCAGGATTGGAATTATTAAGTACTTTAGACACTCGTATCATACAGCAGATAAGCAGTTGTAAAACGCAAAAACAAAACAAAATACCCCAATACGAACAGCCCAACTTCTGGAATACTCTTCCGGAAACTTCGTTTATAGTTACCGGTACCTGGTATGTATATACCAGGTACATAATTGTCTTCTAAAAGGGGTTCGCGTAAATCTGCCGGTGAAGGCGAATTTCCTTAGATGTGCCTGCACTGAAAATAGAGCCTTCGCAGGCATAACGACCAGGTGGCACACCAACCAGGCGTGCCTCTCGTCAGGGTAAGGGTTTGTGTTAGAGTTCCGGGTCGGGTTGGTGGCCGCCGTTAGCCGAAGTTAAAAAAAAAGCTCACCGTCGGGAACGAGTGCTTAACTTTACAGCTTCGTGCCAACACCCTACGTCGTAGTATATACGGGCACGTCTGAGAAGTTCGCCCGCGCCGGCAGATTTACGGGTACTGTTCTAAACGTGGTACCTCTTGCGTCAAGGCGTGAAAACATACACTGCTGCTGTGGGTCCTATGGTGCCGCCCCGTATTATATCATACGTAGTGGAGGAACAAAGCTAGTTTAGTTATGGGCAATGGTCATTTGGGGGTATACCCCCTGGTTTTACGGCCATTTGGGGGTAGGTTCAAAATGCGCCCGCGGAACGCGCTCCCGCGGGCCCAAACAGGCCTCAAACGCCATTCCGAAGCCCTGGCGAGATGCCCGAAGCCCATGCCAAGCACGCACACAACTTTTATTTTTTTTTCAGGCACGTCCTTGGGCCTAACGGGACGGCGGCGCACGAGGGAGCAAACGAAGTCCCCCCTTTGACCACATCTTGGGGGGGGNCCCTACAGCAAAGATCTCATCAATAAGAGACATGTCAAGCAAGGCCAAACATGCACTGTCAAGGGTGTAGGGCCGAAGTGTTCCACACTAAAACCTACCAGGTAGTAGTTTGGTGTCAGTCACGGCATGTCAAGGCAAAGCTGTTGTCTGCCAAGGGTTGAAAGTCCTGTCTCCCGATTCTTTGCCCTACTCGTAAGAGAGAGATACAAGTTATGTGGTCACAAAAACAAACCAGGAGTGCTGGATGTCGACGGGTGGAAATAACGGTTTGATGGTGAAGAACACACACAGCAGACAGAGCAGTGCTTACATATATTACGGAGGACCATATTAAATAGAACCTACGGTAAACACTAAGGCCTATATATTTACATATTTTTGCTAACAATACTTGGTCCTATTTATTATGGTCCCCCGTTATAGTAGTGTAAGGGTTACAACCATTGTTCCATCTGCGCACCGTTGGTGCCATCCCAAGTATTCCAAGGTTGTGTTCTGTAGGATACATACCCGGGGTATTTTCCCCGGTACTACCCGTACCGGAATTTCGTAAGTTCGGTGCGTGCGTTCGTTCTTTCTATATACACGCGTCGACATCCGGTAAGTGTCCGTGCCGATTCTTCATCCTAGAGAGATACGTACAAGCTCTGTACTTCTACAGGGTATTCATACCCGTACCCGGAACTCCTGTTAGCTACGCATGTATGCCCGTGGCGCAATACCCGGAGGTACGGGTTGCCATAAAAAAAGTACACGGGTGGGGTATGGGTACGGGTACAACATTCGTGTACGACCTACCCGGAACTTGTGCGAATTCTGGAAGACTTCCATACCCGTACCCGGAATCCACAAACCCTACAGAACACAACCTTTGCAAATTATCCATGCGGGTATATATGATACCACGTGCACACCCTCCCGCAAGCTGGGATGGGTTTTCCTGTACGAGTACAATCAGTAGTAGCGATCCGCCCGTAGAGCCGGTCGCCCCGGTGGTCTAACTGGTAGCCACGAAGCCTTTTGGGCCGGATGTCGAGGGTTCGATTCTCCCCATGGAGGTTTTAAATCTCAAATGACACCGACTGTCGAGAGCGCATAATATAGCGTGGGTAAGCAAAATTCGACGAGAGTTGACCAGGGAAGAAAGAGCTGAAATAGTCTCGAGATAAAAATGCAAAGCAAGAACCGTAGTGGGGGAGGAGAGAGAGGAGCCTACTTTGTGACCCCGGATCTGAGTTACGACTAGGGAGGGAGAAAGACGGAAGTGCGAAGATAATAAATGGGATGGACGAAGAAAAAAAAAAAAGTGCCGGTTGCCCATCATTATAGTGTCTGTGACTTCCCTTGACACACAGATGGGACTTAACAAGTTAGGCAGAGTGCGGAGTAGTGCCGGTTGCCGTGAAAGTGCCGGTATTGATGGCTGGCGCATACAGGCACCACTACTTTAAAACGGACAGATCCGTTTCTTCGCTACACATACGAAAAAAATCCCACTCTAGATAATTCCAACTCTATGTTTTCAATCCCTTTTGCGCTACTAAGAGAAATATCCCACACTAAATCCAAGTAAGTATTATAACCCTTTCAATGCTACAAAAAAATAAAAAAATAAAAAAATGTTCGTACGTACGAAAAATGTCTCACTCAAAATCCAAATCGTTGAGTCCGAAAAACATCCGTGCAGCACAAAAAAGGTTCGTTGGCCCCTACCGATAGAAAATGGCACCAAGAAAACTGCGGCGACCTCCTACTTTTAACCACGCCGACCTGGTCCCACCCAGACCTGAGCCGTCCAAACTGACTGACTCTGGGTACAATTAGCCATCGACAGGGCCTACCCAGCACCCATACCCAAACACCCATATCCCAGGCGACTTTATCCACCAAAAGCGGGGTTTCCACCAAAACGGCCACAACAAAAAACGGGGGGGGGGGGGCTACAGTATGTACAAAAACCGTACAGCGGTAAGGGTTACCCAAAAAGGCGGTCTGAGTAAGGCGGTATCCCGATATAAGGCGGTCAAAATCGTTTGACGCAACTGGGGAATGACACTCATAACCTGGAAAGAATAAGGCGGCTTCCCCCGATAAGGCGGTCATATTGTTGTCTCTGGCACACCACCCGCCTTAATGGGGGACACCTACTTGAGTAAACAGGTTCGCCCCATGCTTCTGCAGCATATGTCTTACCTCTATCTAAGAACACTTATCAATCAGTAATCAAATCGTACAGGTCCTTGGGGCCTGAGTCTGCTCCACGCCGTTGAAAAAAAGAACGGTTTATTTCGTTGTGAGAGCCAACCAATAAGCCGCCAGGTACAGCAGTCAGAACGTACCAAGTAAAAAGCAAATATGATTCAAAGAACCAAGGGACGCCTAATTGTGATCACTGCTGCTGCTGCGCTGCTTTTGACAACGACGGCACCACGAGAGTATATATAATTACTGCAAGGCCCCCTTCGGGATTGTTGTTGACTTGGAGTCCCGGGGGTGTCGCAAGCTGAAAAGGGACAACACAGCTAGGGTTCGTTCCTCGTATGTACATACCAGCTACTTGTACGCAGCCACCGGGCAAGAAAGAAGAGCATGAAAAATATATATATTGAAAGGTAAATAAAAAAGAAGTATTCGTAGCCACCGAATAAGTAAACGGGCAAGTAATACCGACCAGCTCAAACGAGTTTATAGCTACTGTAGTTACACGAAGTATATGAACTACCTACAGCCCCAGCCCGCGTCTTGCTTAAAATGGGATACTCTACACGCCTGACAGATAGATTATTATCTACAGCAGTAGATCATCTATATATCCTAACCCCGCCTTTACGAGATGCTGTGCAGGACCTGACCACGATCTACAGTAGATCTAGATCGTCTACGTGTATATCCAAACCTGCCTTAATGAGATATATTCTTTAAAAGACATACATTTGAAAAAAAAAAAAACAGCTGTGAGATCGAGGAGGATTTCGTCGAAAATTGTGAAGGACCTGTGCAATACATACCCAAACCCGGACACAAGTTTCACCACTGCAAAACTAATATATACCAAGTATACACCAGGTATATACCACACAAAAAAAATAAAGAGCTTGTCCCCAAAACGTGCATGACAGTTCCAAACGGGTTAATACTAGTGTTCAAGTCATTCGGCTCCCACCTCGCAACATGTGCCCATGCAAAATCAGGAATATACCTGCCCCGAAATATCTTAATCACTAGGCGGAAATCGATGACCTGACCGAGGTGTAAAAATTGTTTACTCGTTCCCTTAGCCCCTTGTAGCGCTAACCCTCTAATCCTCGGTCTTCTTTCAGCGAGCGAAAAAAGACACACCGCGGGCTCAAAGCGCCCGCTCCCCCGTCTCGGAAGGGATGCGTGGTCAATGGTCGATTCACCACCGCAAGCAACAAATGAGTGTCGCTCCCACCCCCCCCCTTCCCACCCCCCTATCCGCCTCGGGTACGGCACGATGTTTCGTAGCCGAACCGCCCACTGTCAAAAATTAAATAGCTCTACAGAGAGGGCGGAGCGTTGCGGTGGCACTGCAAGCAACAGCAGCGGCAGTGGCAAGAGGAACACAAAACATCTCCACCTCTACGTACTCGTACGTGACCTATAAATGTTCATACGACAAGTACCAGGTAAAGTACCAGCCCCAACAGCACCAACATAAATATTACCACCGGCATAGATAGCACTCGGAGAGCGCACGCATATATGATACAGCTAGAAATGAGGCAAGCCCGTTCGGGAGATGACGAAGGAAAACGTACCGAAAATCAACAAAATAAGGACGATCGATCCTGCTTAAGACCAAGAACAGCAACAAAACCGAAACGAAACAGCACTCAAATGCCTACGTACAACCCAGTAGCACTTTTAAGTAGCCCTGCGCTGAACATCAACGTGACTTACAACAACACATGCACGGGGTTGTATGACACGGAGCCGCCTTTATCACGTGCATTCATGAATAATCTATTATAGGATAAATAAAGTCGAAAAAAATGGAGATATATGGTGTGGTCCGCCGTGTGGTTCCAGTGTTATGAGAAGGGATGTAAAACAAAATACCAAAACACCGCTTAAGACACTAGCCCCAACCCCGACCCTATTAATCCCAATATGAACGTTGTCTCGACAAACTCGGGCGTTTTTTTTAAAAAATAATAGATGGTCGACCTCGGTCGACTACACTAAAACTTACCAGGTATCAAATAATATATATATCCCGTCCCATTTCCATGCGTACTTTATTATAGAAGATGATTCAGCGATGCGTTGAAGGCAGGTTACTGCACTGACACGGGCGCAACATCAACATGGTATCGCTTGTATTGCTGCGCGCTCATATTACCAATACATCGGCGGGTACAAGCCCACAAAATATAGACCATGAAATACATTTTGTAAGGCCGTTCTCTATGCGGTTCGATTTTTGACCTTCAGATTATGGTCCGATCGATTTTTCAGCGACCTAGTTCGAAAATCGAAACAGTCTTCTTATGCGAGAAAACACGGATTTGTTGTACGTTGCAGATGTTTGAGCAAACGGCGAGACCAACTGCTGTTGTTGTGGTCTGGCGCTGCGAAGAGACGCGTCGAGTGCGCTGTACTGGGTGTAGAACCCAAGCGTCCGAAGCCACGCTGGCTGCCTCTGGTCTGGCTGCGACGCGCCGAGTGCGCTCGAGTCGACCTGTCTTGGTATTTTGTATTGTGACACAACGAAGCATCCGAGCGTGTACTGCTGCTGCTGCTGCTGTAAAGTCTACGAGTACGGAGAGGCGCGCGCCGAGTCGCTTCCCTTCGTCTCTAGGCCCGAGCCCGCGCCAGCCGGCGGTAGTTTGGCGACGGAGAGACGCACCGATCGCCGGCTGCGCGTCGGGCGCGAAGCAACGTCGCTGTGTCACCATCCAACTCATCGATCCTGATGCTGCTGCTGCTGCTTGCTTGCTGCGTGGATAACATATTGAATTTAGAGACCATGCCATTTTTCGATTTGAAAATCTGATGATCCAAGTCTTCGGATTTTGGGCCAAAATCTGGCGACTTGGGCCATCGGATTCTCAAATCGAAAAGTTTCCGGTCAGATTTTGCATGATCGAACTGCAAAGGACGGTGCTTTCGTTTTTGAGATCGAAAAATACAAATCTGAAGCTCGAAATCGAACCGCATAGGAAACCGCCTAAAGGTCTGATCGGTAGGGTATAAACGTGCAAAAATGTACCGAGGGTAGTTTCTCGGTAAATACCCTACCGAACGCTTCGGTAAGGTTCGGTACGGCCTCAAAACCCTACCGAACACCCCGGCAAGGTTCGGTATGAACTCGATACCGGTACCCGATACGATGTGTGTTCTTCACCTTGAACCGTCCTTTCTACATACCCGCCGGTACCCGATACATGGGTAAACTCGGTACGCCCAGCGAAATATCACGGGAATATACCGGTTTATACCATACCGAACAGACCCTTAATCTAATAATACGTTTGGGTATCCTCTGGACGGACGACCGTTTGGACATAATATTTATACCACAATGGGCCTCAACCCATTCAGAACTGAAAAACTTATCCCACACAAATTTCAAGTACTTTGTCCCCAAACACGTGGGACCAGTTCTTAATCCGACCAGAATGGTTTATAGGCTCACAAGGGTTGAGACTTGAAGTAGCACGTCGGCATGTCAAAATGTAGTGCGCAAAATACAAAATAGAACGCACGGAGCTATGGTACGCACAAGTATCATGTATGAAAACACACAACATTGTTGTGAAATGCCCCGCGGCTTTCGCTGACGCCATCGCATCATGTTGTGTCGATACCGCTATGTACGACGTACTCGTAATATGATGGTATGATACATGCACCAGGTTATACAGGCTCATTTGAGATATATGCAAAGCCCCGCCCAACGTATATAGATGAGAGCAGAATATACATTGGAAACAAAAAAGCATCAGCTATATACAGCTAAAGTTGTCCAACTCGAATTTCATGTGGTTAGCATCGTTTTTATTGACTATTGATGTTTATAATGTGTTTATATTTCGGGACAGAGTGGTACGTAACTACCCAGGGCGTGGGTGCCGTCAGTGCCAAAGTACGCAAATCTAGCCACGAGTATATATACTGACTGCAGAATGGAACTAGGGCACTTGACACCAGGGGGATTAATATCGTGTAACACGGAAGACAACACACACCCTCTAGGATAAAAAAAATCGACCCCATTTTCTCCTACAGTAAACAAGCGGGGCGCACCCAAATTAAAAAAAATACAGCAGTAGTAGCGCCTTTGGAAGTATCTCTCAAATATATTGTAGAGCACACACATAAAAATACGAGCGCCTTTGGAAAAATCTCTTGAATATCTCGTAGATGATAGTTCCAAGATCTCCTATAGGTATCGCCGAGATAATTTCCATAGACGAGTTGCACGGCGTTCACACTCCCCGAGTTTGTCGAGCCCAACCAGCTTGAAAATTCGTTCGAGGGGGTGTGTTATCTCCTTACCCCCGGGTGGTATTATACGGTACTACAAGCGGCAGTACATGACACAGGGCACTTGTCATGATTGGTATAAATAGTACACACATCGCGGACAGATCATCGATCCTCGTATTATAGACACACGCTCCCTGATATTCTACAGCCTCAGATTGTGTACCTCATACGGGATGTACATCCTGCATGAGGACATATAAAACCCCTAAGTACGCGCGATCGAAGTATCACACTCAGCTAGCAAAGATGAGTCTCGACGAAATCCTCGATGTCACAGCTGTTTTTTTTTTTTTTTTTTAATATATGTAGGATATTATCTTTAGCTCAAGTTGCCGGGTGGGACGAGTGTAACCTGCATGATCTAGGACATGCTTCTTGGGTTGTACATACCAGGTATCTGTTCCATGTACCGTATCACACGGGGTGATAACATAACACACCCCCCGGGATGAATTTGCAGAGCTGGTGTTCTCCAATATCAGTGGGGCGCACACAATGTGAAAATGCGCGGCCTTTGCAATCTCCCCATTTATCGACCAAAATTAGCTTTGAAATTCGCCCCGAGGGTGTGTGCCATATTATCACCCGAGTGATACCGTACATAGCTCCAGCACAGCATGTTAGGGTCTAAACGATCTGTAGATGATCGTGATCTGTTCGGCGTCTGACATAGTACTCGTACATATTATATGACAAAACACGAATGTTGATCCAGGCTGAATTTTTTGTTAACTTGGGAACTGAGTGCTTTCCCACACTAAACTTCAATAACATGGCACCCGAACTTCGTACGCGAGTCGACGTGGGAAGGAAGTGCTGAAATCTTCTCGCGATAAAAGTACAGGTAAAAAGTACCGTAGTGGGGAGGGGGGAGAAGAGCCTACTTAGCGACCCCAGATCTGAGTTACGACTAAAGAGGGAGAGAGAAAATAAGGGCGAAGATAATAAATGGGATGGGGGAAAACAAAAAACATAGGAAAACATTCTTGTCCCTGTAAATATAATATTACCAGGTATACGAGTATCAGCCTGCTTTTCGGGGTGTATGATATGTCCTGTACTGTACTGCATGTACTCGGATGCCCGGTCCCTGAATATAAGTAACGTTTCCATATTAATATTTAATCGAAAGATCCTTACGTTTACGGACATCAGTATATGATACTGATGTACCAGGTATGAATATGTGGTCCAATTATCATATCGGATGCATGTAATTTCGTGTAATCATATTATACATGATACATATTCATAAACCATATCATACTCGTACGTATGTGATACCTGGTATACATATCCGAGGGAAGAAAGGACCGACGCAATCGCGCGATAAAAAAAATCGAAGGCGCGAACCGTAGTGGGGAGGGGGGAGGAGAATAGCCTACTTTGTGACGCCGGATATGAGTCAAGACTATATACGACCATTATACTATATTAAAAAATTAAATGGGAGGGCGAGAGAAAAGAAGGGCGAACAAAATAAATGGAGGGGGGGAGTGCACTTCATTTTCATGCATGGCCGTAGTCGTATTATATGACCATAGACCCTCGCATCCCTACAATGCCGGGACGGAGCATGTCGGGTTTTCACCGTCCAGGCAGACATTGCTTGCACCAAGCTCGAAGCGACATGGTGGGGGGGGGAGGGTTCTATTTCCACGCGGTTCAAAACGGGCAACGAGGGGCCGAATAGAGCCGAGGAGAAAAGCTGTTGGCTGTTGGCTCGCATCTCCTCAGTATCTCCAGAACGGAAGGTGCAACGGATGCCTCGAGATACTGAAGGCGTACGTAGGCGGTATATGTATATACTGACTGACGTATTATACTGACTACTATTATACCTGCTGTGGTACTGACCGCCTTGCTGCTGTGGCACAAAAACAAACAAAAGTTGACACAATACCTGGTACCACTCTGTCCCGAAATATAAGCACATTTTGTACATTAATAGTCAATAAAAAAAGTGCTTAGATATCGGGACAGAGTGGTACAGCGCTATTATATATCAGGTGCCAGGTATACCAGAATTTGATCTGGACGCGAGCACGCAAGTGAAAATGTTTCAAAACACGATGAAAACACACGGGAATCTGGAATAGTTTTTTTTGTTTTAAACGAAATCGGTACAAACAGTTTTATGGTCGCATTTTCGTAATGCGTCACAAAAAAAAACTGTTTGAAAACATATCCCTGCTGGTTCGTATACCGGTTAGAATTTAGAATTGGAGATATCTTATCGAAAATTTCGATATATATATATCGGAATATCGAACTGTGTTCCATATATATATCGGAATATCGAACGTTTCGATATATCGTATCGAACGTGTTTTACTACAGTAGGGCTGGGCACTGGCACAGTATGTACTGGCAGTAGTAGTCTCCTGGCAGTAGTAATCTACTGGTTGACCCGGCCAGTAATTTTTCCAGTAGGTGTTTTCTTACGCACGTCCATGAAACATGCCACATTATAATACGGAAAACCACCAAGTGCGTTTCGGGAGGAGAGAGGAGAGACAGTATGCTGCTGCAATCCAGTATACCGGTACTGATTAAATTTGACGGCAGCATAATCGCTACTTATTGAGTCAGCCCGTGCCAAGTTTAATGTGAAGATAACAGCAAGTCCCATGTTTTACCCTCCATCCCCTGGAATCACCGTGTTTTTTATGCAGATACTTGAAACGAGAGCTTCGACGTCGGCATCAAATATCAAAGTGGTATCGACTACGTAGTATTTTTGTTTATCAGTATCGTATATATATCGAACTCGATTATCGTGCGATATCCAACACAAATACCGGGTCTATTAAAAAAATGCTGGTCGCCGTGGCCGACTGACCACCACACAGCCTGGCAGAAGCTGCTGCAAATAATAATATTGATACATAGTAACCAAGCGAGCACCCACATAATGAGATACGCAAGACAACGAATACGCTTCGACGAATTTCAGAGCCGATTTTCTCTGAAAACGAGGAGAGTGCAAACGTGCAAACGCAGAGCAACGGCATCTACGAAAAGATATCGACGTGACGATATCTTTCCAAAGCCAGCGTTTTATTGTGCCCCCCCCCGTGCTCCGTCTCGAAAGGGATGCGTGGTCAATGGTCAAATGACTAAGGCAAGCAACAAATGAGTACGCCTCCCCCCCCCCCTTGTTTTGGGGGAAATCGGCAAGCCATCTCAGCTAGGAAAGCCATCCCAGCTAGGAAAGCCATCTCAGATAGGAAAGCCGTTCCTGCTAGGAAAGCCATTCCTGCATGTAGGAAAGCCATTCCTGCTAGGGAAGCCATTCCTGCTAGGAAAGCCATCTCAGCGAGGAAAGCAATCTCAGGGTGTGTTATCTTCCGTATGACACGGTGACATAAACCCTTCAACGTACCGGACAGATCATCGATCCCCACCTCATGAACTAGAAATATCGGGGCGGATGATCGGCACAGCAGCACTATAGATGACGTTTACGGGGCGGGATCTGTATGGCACGGCTCTTGCGTACCATGTGCATGTTTGTCCGTTGGGACCTGTATGATACGGTCCTGCTTACTGGTGCATGTACGTATACCCGTTGGGGTCTGCCTTATTCGGCTCTTGATCAACATATCGTAACGGCAAACATAGGATCTCGTATAAATGTCGTAAATGTGTCATAGATGATCTACAGCAGTAGATCGCGATCTGGTCGACGTGTGTTTAAAATCGAATCAACACCGGTCGCTGTCGAAGCAGAAAGCTGCATCATTCCGCCGATGCCAATAGCAACAAACAACAATTGACCCCGTAAGACCTGGTCCCGCGAATTTGGGGAAAACCTACTTGGAATTAGTGTGGGATATTTTTTTCAGTTCTGAATGGGTTAAGACAACTGGACACGGACGCTGGGTGTCGAATGTGTCAGGAGACAGCACTGTCACCCCTTGGCAGACAGCAACTTTGCCTTGACATGCCTTGACTGGCACTAAGAGTACTACTGGTAGGTTTTAATGCGGAAGACTCGGCCCTACACCCTTGACAGCATACGTTTTGCCTTGCTTCACGTATCTGCTGACATGGTTGCTGGGTTTGCATGTTCTCGATGTCGATGGGTGGAAAAAACGTTTCATGTGAAAACACAAAACACACCGATGTCAAACGTACTGGGTACGAAAATAACTTCGTACGTAATCGTATCATGGGAGACACAACACCCTTTAGTGTTTTTTCCTCAGATTGAACCGTTCTCTCTACCCAACTACAGCAGTACAACCAGTGTCCGTCCTGAATCCTTATCTTAGAGAGATACCGCCCTGCACGGAAATATAAGGACCGTTTATTCTTAGTTTTTTCAGTTTAAACGCTCCTTATATTTCCGTCCACAGAGCGGTACTAATTCTGTGGTCGCAGCATTAGGATCAAATAGAGGTACAGAATGTACATAATCACGCTTACGCTGTTGCTTCCAAGTTAATTCCGCACCTGTGTCTCGCTCGGCATCATTTGGACAAGACAATCTCACTCACTGCGCACCGATTTTGATCGAAATTTGTTGGGCTATGTACGAGTCTGCTGGACTTCACGGCCATGTATTTATTCCTCAGTTCGGTGGCGAAGCTAACAGCCTTTAGAAAAATAGTAGCTACACCCATTTAGACTGACTGCACCCACGTTTATTCCGACAAAATATTTAGAGTTAGTGCAGGATGAGATTAGCAGTGAAGGGGTTAAGCCAATACCCCCGGAGGTATCATGCGGCTCGCGCAACACCTCACGGCGTTTCACGCTTTTGGTGCAAGCAATAATCTGCCTCGTCGGTGAAAACACGGCGTGCAATCCCTTCTGCCTGGTTGGTGAAAACCCAGCGCGCTCCGTCCCGGCATTGTAGGGATGCGAGGGTCTATGGTCATATGACTACGGCCGTGCACGACATGAGTACACCCCCCCCCCTCCCCCGCTCCGTCTCGAAAGGGAGGCGGGGGTCTATGGTCATATGACTACGGCCGTGCACGACATGAGTACACCCCCCCCCCTCCCCCGCTCCGTCTCGAAAGGGAGGCGGGGGTCTATGGTCATATGACTACGGCCGTGCACGACATGAGTACACCCCCCCCCCCCCCGGGGGGGGGGGGGCGCCGGGGGGGCCCCCCGGGCGGCCCCCCCGGCCCCCCCCCGGCCCCCGGGCGGAGGGGGGTCTGCGGGAGGTGCCGCCGGAGGGCCCGCCGGAGGTGCCTCCGGAGGCTCTTTTCGAAAGCGCCGCCGGAGTCGAAACTTGGTTTTCACGCTATGATATTTGGTACCAGGTATCATTTGACACACAAAAAGTATGATAAACCAAACGAGCTTTCCAACGATCAACCCGTAACACATGTTGCGCAGATTGATATCCTATAATATGTGGAAGTGTGGTGAGCTTATTAATTAAACTATTATTAGTGTTACACTCGAATCGTACCTGGTGCGGAGTGCGTATCATAGGAGTAGCAGCGGGGGGGGGGGGGGGTTCAATAACTATAATCCAGCAGCACAGGCCAGAGGTCAAAAGCTTATGTTCAGTGTCAGGACTAAAAACACAGGGATGGCAGGGGATGGAAGCCCAAAACACACGTTCGATACGATTATCTCGAAAATTCCAGATAATTCAATGTATCGGAAAAATCAATACGATATCCAGCACTAATCACATCCCCACTATTAACAACTGGTAATAGCAGGACTGCTGACTGCTGCTGTGTACGTCGTATTACATCATATACCCTACCAGGTACATATACAAGCTCTTTATTACTCGACTCTCGACTTTCGAGGCTCTGCACACCCTGGTGCTGGGGGCAAACGGACAAATACAACAGTCATCAAAACGGAGCACGCCGAACTCGGAATTTCGCATCGAGAAAGCCATCCCAGCATATACGCTATGCTTGTGCGGGACTACCAGTCTACTTTTGATAGTACAGCAGTATATAATACCAGAAAAGTCATGGGTACTCACGTGTATGTTGGTATCTACAATCGGCAGTAACGACTGCTGCACCTGGTATCATGTTAATACTATAATATCAATCCTAGTGTATCAGGCACCATATTGTACTGGTTAGTATACAGTTACATATATATGCCTACGGGCTCTTCCGATACCACACCCTGTCAAAAACGCCAGGGCCGGGAGACTCTGTTGCATTGATGAGAGCGTTGAAACAGCAGCATCGCACCCAAGATAGTACTGCCGTGGTACGATCGCATGGATGCATCGACTCAAGACAAAATCGAAATAAATCAGATATATCGCAAGAGCTTGGTATACAACAGCAGTGTACGTGTAATATACTGGTATGTACCTGGCATATCTTAAACAATACAAAAGCAACATCATTGATATTATCGCCGTAACATACCGCAAGAAGAGCATGCAGCCCTTGTCGCAAGAGCACCGGTAGACAGATGCCTTGCATGGAATGGGAGGAGGCCAGTGGGCGCCAGGCGGGACGGTGTTCCCCCAGGACCATCACGTTGTCTAATTCGAAAATACAAAAAAACATCCTTGTACGTATAAATACCAGCTCGTGCTTAACCCATTCAGAACTGAAAACAATGTCCCACACTAATTCCGAGTAGTTTGTCCCCAAATTCCTGGGACCAGTTCTTAAGGCGTTAATGTAGTACATGGGCCACCCGGGGATGATAATTCCTCGCCCTCCCCCAAAAAACAAAACACCTTTTTTCCTGGAATGAGAGGAAATTCGTAGTTTTTTTTGGGGGGGGGGGAACCTGAACTAAAGCTGTTTCTAGGAAAGTTTCGAGGTCCAGGTGGGGAAATACGTACGCATCCCTGATAAATACTGCTGTGTACTGGCACATAAATTGACATAATATCATACGGTCATACCTTCAGCAAATCTAACAAAAGGTCATCAGAGTACCACTACCTCCGAGTACCAGTCATTTCAGTTTTTAGTGCCGTAAGGACTCGCGAGGACTCCGTCATTTCAGCTTTCGCCTACGGACTCGCGAGGACTTATCTCGTAGTCGTTTCAACTTCTGGTACGCTGGGGACTCACGAGGACTCCGACATTTCAACTAATGGTACCCTGGGGACTCCGTACTTCAAAATGACCCGTACTCGCGAGTCAGTGACCGAGTCCCGATGACTGGTACTCTGACGCATTTTCCAGCATTTTTTGTAAAGGGAGACAGCATTACTGATAAAACAAAAAACGTATTTTCTTCGTGTTCGATCCATTGGTTCGGTACCCGCGAGGACTCAGCCTTTTCAGCTTTTGGTACCCTTCGGACTCGCGAGCACTCAGTCATTCCACCTTTTGGTACTCTGGGGACTCGCGAAGGCTCAGTCATTTCAGTTTCTGCTATCTGGTGAGCCGCGAGGAATCAGCCATTTCAGCTTCTGGCATCCTGCGGACTCGCGAGGACTTAGTCATTTCAGCTTCTGGTACCCTGGGGACTCGCACTCAAAAGGACTCGGACTCGCGAGTCAATGACCGAGTCTCGACCACTCGGACTCGGACGACCTTTGTACCGTCAGTTGACGGTCTAGTTTTGGCCCGTCAAGGTCGCTTTAGACAAAAAAAAACGGTTGGCCAAGCCAGCCAACAACCCAACTGACTTTTAGTTGACTACACCAGTACGCGACATGTGTTAGAATTTCAGGCTGAGTTTTTTTCGAAACTAGAGAATGTGCTAATCTGTAGAGCTAGCGTTTTGTGTTCAGCGAGGAACGCCATTCTAGATTGTAGATATTAGCCTTAAACACCATATGCTCAACGTTGACGTTACCGTAAGCCGCGAGCCATATTTGACAAAACTTGAGTCGCGTACTGTACGTAGTCGGCTGGCGCTACTTGTGTCCGTATTACATACTGGTGGAATAAAAAATATATGATACCTGGTAAAAAAAACGCAAACAGCCTTTGGCACTGCAACTGACACAGCAGGACCATCGATGGTGATGAGTTTTGATGCGCCATGAGTGTCAGCACACCTCTTATTAATAGCCCTTTCTCCCTCTCTGAGCGAGTGGTCTCACGGGGAAATGCGCGCCCCGTACGAATAGCAAATAAGCCTTCTGAAAACATGGAAACCCAAATAGTCGGATAGTTGTCACCGCTTCAACAAACTACAATACATGTACTCGTATAGCTGGAGGATTTTAGGCATCCAACTCACAGCTCTAACATGTGTTGTAGGGGTTCCTTGGTAACTGCCTGTCTGTCACGGGGCAAGAGTGCTGCCGTCAACAGATATCGTTGCTCGTGATAAGCCTACCTGCTGTACAGGAGTAGTACAGGACAAAGGACACCAGGCTATTTAGTAAGAAAGCCAGCTGAGATTGACAGAAAAATAAGAACTACAGAGCCGTTATCTTAAACCTAGTGTAGAAAGCCCCTTCTCTCGAATAAGAAATCTAGCCTGGGCCAGCTTTCCTGTTTCTTAATACTGCTGTAGGTGCCATGTACTATGCATCAATAAACAGGTACCTTGGTACGACGAAATGTGAACAACACACACGTACAAAAATGGTAAAAATCCAAATTCAGGTATACCCTAGGCCTTTTGAGCCATTTATAGGTACACTAAAATATTGCACTCGGGAAAAGACTTCCTAGTGTTCCCTCTGATTGGCCAGCGCCGGATCGCAACTATGGTTGGCTGAAAACTTTTAGGTAAACCACTCTGTGGCAACTAAAGTTGGGCTTTTTTCTATCTTTAGCTTCGATTGTAGCCATAAATGTCGCATTTGAACCCAGTTTTTTGCTACTCTGAAATATGGCCATAGGGCGTCGGGACCGGGTGACCCGAGCTGTCAACATAAAACACGAACATGTTGCGAAATTGACTTTTGAGGGGGGGCGTGTATTGTGACACAGAACACCGGTGCACTTTCGTATAAATCGTAGTGATAACTACTAATAACCCAGTAAGAACATTATGCTGTTGGCTAAGAGAAGCTTTCTTTCTTAAGCTAAAGACATTTCGTAGGTACAAGTTGGGCCATTAATGGGAACGATCGAAGCCAACAATAGGTGAAGCCCAACTTGAGTAGCCACAGAGAGGTGTACCTGAAACGTTTCAGCCAACAACAGGTACGATCGGGCGCTGGCCAATCAGAGGGAGGACCAGGAAGCATTTTTTCCGAGTGCAATACGTAGTGTACCTATAAATGGCTGGAAAGATCTACAGCAATAGGTATACCTATTTTTGGCTTTTTACCTACCCCTGTTAGACAACTTTACCTACCTTTTTTTTGTTTTCTTTTCGCTTTTTTCTTTTTTCTCTTTTTTTCTCTTGCATGCACCTGGATTGCTAGCAGGGTAGGTCTTGCCTGTCGTATATGGCGTTGCATTATCTGCTCTGCTTACTGCACTGAGTGTAGTATCTCTGTGTCGTAGTTTTGTGACCACAGAACTGGTACCTTTTTAGGATGAAGAATCGGCACGGACACTGGGTGTGCTGGATGTCGACGGGTAGAAAGGAAGGTTTAATGTGAAGAACACACACACACACCCCTGTTAGACAACTACTGCTGTAAGGCCCTATTAATAGTAAATCGCAGGCATGTAATTAATACATGCTGCGATACGATTCGTAGGCTGTACTGTACCGGTATGCACGATACGAACGTACGAAGGAACTGGTCCTGTGTACGAGTATTGCGTCTCTTTTGTCAGCATCTCGTTCGCCTTCTACAGCAGCAGCAGCATGTAGCATGCATATTCGCACACACGAGGCGCGGACTATTCCAGCGCCTCAAAACCCAGGAAGTCGGTAACAACAGTAACAATCCAAGGCTTTCATCCGGGTGCGTTTCAACGGAAGGACGGGGGCAGAATGGAGCCAGCAAACGCCTAGGCAATCGTATAGCAAAGCCCCCGCAAGTTCGATCACTGGTCTACCACCCCCTGCCCTCAAAGCCACCTGACCCGGACCGAGGGCCGGAGCCTGTCAACAGCCAACCCACGGTAGAGGTAGTGGTGGAGCAAAGAATGAGGAAATGAATTGAAAGGTGCACGAGGGTAAGGATTTGCTTTGAGCTGTGGCGCTTCTTGCAATGGATATTAGAGAGAGGCTGCTGTGCAGCTTGCGGTGATGATAAATAAATGACACGACACACGCGAAAGAAAACAACCCGAACCACCCACACAACTCCTCTTGAATATTTCTTCGCGGCAATTATCCCACGTTGTTGTGTACGTACACTCGTCATCATACACACGATAGCAACTGACTCGCAGCTGCCGATATGTAGAGTGGGACAGCCCGGCACGCACAAAAAAACAAACCAACAGCAACACACATCGAAACTCCGTGATGAGAGAGAACAACGGGAAATTAGAAATTAACAGCTGGAACTTAGAAATTACTCCACAGGCGAAGGCCGCACACACAGACACGCACACACAGGCAAACACGGACACGCGCGTACCTGTAGAGCTCTCTTGGACACGCCGGGGCTGATGAGCCTCGCCCCCACTCTCCCAAGCCTTCCAGAAATAGACGAGGCCCAGGATGAGGACCACGAGGCTGACAGCGACTGAGACGCCGACGCAAATTTAGGGCCGTTCCTTGCGGCCAAGCCAGCTTCTCCCTCTCTCACGCCCTCAATATTGTCGTTGTGGGCAAAATCGGCTGCGAGCGCGGAGCCTTCTCCTTCTCCTGCCTGCGATGCGCGAGGGCCGAGTCCGGTACCTGCGGGTCCTGACGGGGAGGCTGTCGCGGGCGATGATGCTGTCGCTGTGGTTGCTGCTGCAGCCGCTGCCGCTGCTGCTGCAACCGCTGTGGCGGACATTGTTGTTGGCGGAGGCAAGCACCCCGGCGCGCTGAAGAACTGCCGAAAGTTGTTGTTTTCGTCGTTTTGGAGGGCGGACGCCAGGGCGCTCGACGGCGTGTCGTCCATCGCCATGAAAGCGGCCGGGGGCGGTGTCAGCTGGGTCTCACGCGTTGCGTAAGCTGGCCCGTTTGTTCTCAGGGTCCGTTTCTCCATTCGCTGCGGTATATAAGGGACAGCAAAGCAGGGGGCTCTTCTATGCGGATTAGGTTGTTGGTTGGGTGGTGGGGTGGAGGGAGGGAGCGGGAAGGCGGTGGGGCGAAGCGGAAGGGACCAGAGGGACGAAGCAGGAAGGCAAAAGATTTGTTTTTTAGATTTTGTTGGGCTTTCAAGGAAAAAACCGTGCACCGAACAGAAAGAAGCATGCACGGCTCCATGCGGCGGGCTTCTGAGCAAGGGGGCGCGCTAGCAGCGCGACGTAATGATCCGCGCAGAGAGAAACTGGCTTCCCGCGTATTGAGCAGCGCAGTCGGGGATGGCGGCAGGACGAATCGGCTCGTTTGAATTCCAGTGTTTCTTGCCACACCCCCAAGGGCACAAAAAGACGAATCTAGTTAGACGCTCTCGCGCAGCTACGGCCAACCAGCTAAAGTTACGAAGCACCCCACAGGCATCTAAGGCACAGAACTACGGAAAGTAGGAAGGCATGTCATCCCCTGATCCGCCATGGCTAACTCTCCTCTCACCTTCGTCGAAGCAAAGCTGCGTAATACGGCTGAATGGCAAGAAGACAGCATGTGAGAGAGATGAAAGGCGTTTCGGGGGAGGGGACAGTTTTGGCCAAAAACACCCGAAATCACTTCAAGGCTCAACGCAACCCACCACTGAGGCCTCTTCAGATGGTTACCTCTATAGAGCACCATGGTCCGGGCCATACCGAGGTGAGCGCTAAGGAGGGGGCTTGCTTGTGTTGCGTTGGTGAATGGCCGAGAAAAGGCAAGAAAATGCGGTGGTGCAGTGTGTCCCCGACCTGGAGTGACTCTTTGCTTTGCTTCCTTCCGAGGTATCCCTGGTAGCTAATCCCTACCCTCCTCACGCGCGGTCCGAAGGTCCGCCCACAGTCTCGTTGGCCCACCCACCAAGGGAGCTAGCCCACACCAAGCCATGTCAGTGTTTCGGCTGTATTTCACCTCCGGACGCTCCGGTTAGTTCCGGGTATCCCCGCCTTCCGAAAACATCACTAAATACTCGCAGCAGACAGCAGTAGTGAGAGAGAGGTACGTACCCCTGAGGGGGTCAGACTCCAAAACCATCAACGAAGGAAAGTGTTGGTACAACAGTGTACGTAAGCTTCCTCTCGTGACATCGCATCCGACCTAGGAACAACTCGCCCCTTGCCATGAGATCCGTGCCACCACGCGTGCACGGTGCATCGATCCTGCCCCTACCCTGGCTACGCCCGAGAGTGCCGCCGGTACGCCGACGTCTGCCGTTGAAGGCCTGTTTTTCCATAACGAAAAAAGTAGGCAGAACCTGTCTGAAACAAGAAGAAAAAACGTGACGGCAGTCGTAGATAGTAGCGTACCAGTACACTATTTACAAGTAGTGCGCAGCTGAAAGCTGCCGCCCTTTGGGCTGCGAACATTCTGCCTCCTGGTGAGATGATGGAAGCAAGGGAAGATGAAGTGCTACGCGACAGCTCCCCATTTTTATGCAGAGCGTCCCCTGCGTCTTGGCCCACCCGATCCCACCACCCGGAAGGAGTAGAGAGGCGCAGGGCGTGCAACAACGGTTCTGCTGCTGCTGCTGCCTCAATTATAGGCTCATTTACCAGTATGACACTTTAGTAGCGCAATGGTATCGAAATCAACGCACTTTTTGTCCTACTCGTAACGTGTGTACTCGTGTCATTGTGGTATGGCACAGGCCTATCTTGCGAGCAGTGCCAGTACCTTCTCGTACTGACAACAACAGCAACACCCTACTCGTACTGCTCTGTGTGTTTTTGCACCACACCCAATACCCCATACTACTGATGTACTCAACTACTGCTGTAATTGCGTAATTGGTGTACGTAGTGCAGGTCATATATATGTACGAGTACGTACCAGGTATTGGACACAACAGTACCAAGATAACGACCAAACCTCCACTCTAAGCAGTGCAAGTACGGACAGAGTGATATACGTACGACGCAGCAGTGCAGTATCATAGCAGCACAAGCAGTAGGGGTATCATGGTAGATGTCGTCATCATGCTGCGCGCTTGTCGTGCATCTCCTTCCGTTGCAGCTCAGACACCACCTCCAAGTATACCCCAGTAGACCGGGCTGCCTCGCGTGGCCAATGTTGCATTGGTCCTATGATATGCACCATGACGTATTTCGACAATTTTTCCCGCCGAAGTCCTACCGGTATGCTGCTGCACCACACACGTCTCCCCCCCCACCCACCCTCGATTCCCGATATCGCACTTGGTGCGACACACTGCTGCTGTTTGTTGTGCACCACACAGAGATATACCGGGCGGTACGTACCGTTTTCTCCTGACCCTACGCGGTGCTGCGAACATCACTATCACAACCAACCCAACTGCTGTTCGCTTTGATCCCCACGCAGGAAAAGGGCTCTCGCGACACCTACGTCGTGCAGCGCGGAGATACGCTGGCGGGGGTGGCGCTGCGGCTGGGTGTGAAGGTGTCGGACCTGAAGCGGGCGAACAGGATGTACGGAAGCAAGACGCTCATCATGGGCCAGGCGAGCAATCAATCCATGAATGGACCATCCCCTCCCTGGTACCATTATTACGACAGCAGTGTCCCAATCCTTCGAGATAACTCTCGATACAAGCTACGAAATACTATGACAACCGTAGCGTGGAGTATCCTATATCGGTCGATACTAATAATAGTATAACAGAACAATGATACGCATATCGCATACGGTAAGTGATAATATTAATAGTAACCGTTACAGAAGCATCAGCAGCAACGTCGTTGCAATTGGCAAAAGCAATGAACATGTCTGTCGTATCTCATAGTTGAGTTTCAACCGTGCAATCGGTCGTACTCACAGCTGACGTTTTTTAACGTTTTTGCAAGAAAAGGGAGCAAGGAGCACCATCTGCAGCAGTAGCAGTGTAGTGGTGCACCACGTACGCGCCAACAGCAGCAGCAGCAGCAGCAGCAGCTACCGCAGAAAGTGCACTTGAGTGCCGCTTCTGCTGCTTTTACCTCGTTCCTAGTCCCAGCTCAGTCCACATTGGCTTGGGGTTCGAACGATCAACCGGGTCCCGAATTCCGTCAACAAGTTATTTTTCGACAGCCGAAAGGACCCCTCGCTCTCTTCCGCTAAAATTCCCGGCTCAACATCCGCTGATCCGTCCGTGGAACGTGCTGGTACACCCCCGTACAATACCTGGTATTGGTACCGGTAAGTGTTCCAGCCCTATGCATAGGATATATATATAACCCCTTTACAGCTTACAACTGCAACCTGGCATGAAGTACTGGGAGAATCAGAGTTGGGTCATCTTTGGATAACCTGGTACCCTGGTATATACATATTATACCTGGTACATACGGCGTATTATATGACGCACGGGTGGGTGATAAGGTACATCATTTTTGGAATGGACGAATTTCAGTGCCGATTTTCTCCAAAACACGGGGGGCACACACAAGTAAAATGCTGACCTCAAGTAGAAAGATCTCGCCGAGATCTTTGCGTTGCACAGCGTTTTCGGGTGGTAAGATACCACATTTTTGGAAATTGACGAATTTCAGTGCCGATCTTCTCCAAAACACGGGGGGGCTCATAGAAGTAAAGTGCTGGCCTTAAGTAGAAATATGTCGCCGAAATCTTTGCGTCGCGCAGCGTTTTCGCTTTCCCCGTTATTTCGAGAAAACCAAGGTTGGAAAAGTTGTTCCAATGGGGTGTAATCTTGCGTGTTCCCCGGCACAACAGCGGTACTGATATTCCTGAGCCCGTACTCATACATGTGCGTATTGGTACATGTGCATTTAGGACTGGACTGCGGGTGTGAGGGCAAAACAGTTGGAATTGAAGTCAGATTCACCGGTTTCATGTACAGCAGTGGGGCTGCATTTCCGTTGTGAGGATAAGGTGCTTGGAATTCGGGGCAGATTTAGGTTTTGTGTACAGTCAGTGCAAGCGCTAAATAAAAGGGTTACAATATAACCCCTGTCCAACTTTCGACTGCAACCGCTCTCTGGCCACAAGCTACGGTACTGGGAATCGAAGTTGGACACTCTTTGGAGCAGTCTTGGGAGTGCTTTAAGTGCGGCGTAAAAGCCATTGTTGTGAACGCGGCGAAGCTTCTCATACCCGAGCGGGTGTCATATCCCGTGTGCTGCGAGCTGTAAGCTCTCAACCCTCTCGTTCCTCGATGAAAGGTGCGCTTACCTCGGACAGATTACAGATCCCCGTTGCATGATCTGAATCCTTGAGGGCAGATACAGTCCCGATCTGTGTGACCTAGCTCATGTTCCCGGGTGGGGGCCGTATAATCAGCATGATATAGCGCACGTTTCCTGGGTTGGGTCTGTACTGTTGTACAGATCTTGCACAACATTTCATAAGGGCAGGTTAGGATCTAGGTGACCTAAATTGTGATCTGTACGATGGACCAAGATTTGTGAAAGTTGATGGCGTGGAAGCCGTCCCGTGTACCGTGAGTACAGCCAGAACGACGATGCTGGTGACATCCTGTCCGTTTTGGTCCTGCTCCTGCTCTTCCGGTTGCTTATTGTGGTGCTCCTCCTCCTCTTCTTCGTCCTGCTGCTTCCTCTGCTGCTTGTTCCTTCTTTCTACCACCCGATTGTTGAGGGCACGCGCCGTGGGCCATGCACGATTCGGGCGAACTTGCACCCCGAGCACAGCTCCAAGCTATCCCTGTCCTCCCCTTCCCCCCCTTCTCTCTCTCCCATCCTAAGAGTACAACTCCCCCATATATCTCCCTCCTTAGAGCTACCACTCATGCTGCCATACGTGTGCCGCTTTTTGTCGGGGCGGGGGGGGGGGGGCGGAAGGGGGGGGGGGGGGATTCATGTTACAAATGACTAGTCATATAACCATAGACCCTCGCATCCCTATTATATACAACGCCGGGACGGAGGCCGTCGGATTTTCACCGACCAGGCAGACACTGGGGATGGGTCAGTTCGATTTCTTATTTTTGGTAGTGTACGTGGGCGTTTTTATTTTGACGTACTACCAGGTGTTTGTTTTTACGTTTGTGGGACCCAGGTAACAGCGAGCAAAAACGGGTCAGGTAGACTTTTACCGACCGTGTACGCCGTAAGAACGCTCAGCAGTAGGACTTTATTGTGTCATGCTGCGCACGTGTCGGAAACTTATGTGTATAAGTGAGGTATAAATACTACGGTCGGGTCAGAAAGTCGCCAAAAACCCACGCGTCGAAGTCGGGTCGGGGCGAGTCGGGTTGGGTCAGGAGATATTCGAAATCTGACGGGCCGGGTCCGGTCGGGTTAGGCGGCCCCACCTGACCCGACCCGCGAGCTTTGACCTGACCCCGTGAACAACTCTGTATAATACGTTATTTAGTTATACATCAGGCAATTCGGGCTGCTTCGTGTAGTCGTCGCTGAAAGTCGCATTTTTGTTGTCGGCTCCCCCCCCCCCCCCCGCTCTCTGAAGCCTCAAAGAAAATTTTCTCTGGAGAGAAAGAAAGATTGCTGACCTCTTTTCTCTTTTGCCCCTTCCTTGAGATTTTGAAAGCGCCGCATGCTGTACTCGATGCACAAAATCACCTCCTTTGACGACGATGTTATAATACGAATGACAGGAGACCTCGGTTTGCCCCCCTTGAAAGGCTGCATGTTTGCACTTAAACCGGTATTTTGTGTTAAAGGTAAAAAATAATGCCTTTTGACGGTACTAAGTATACCTTTCTGGCCGGGAATACAGTGATCGTTTGAAGTGAATATCAGGTTATTGTCGGAGATTATATTTCCGTCCAGAGTGGTTTGCATCCTTGTTGATCAGTGCACCCACGCTTCGGGGACAAACTCCAAGGCACATGAACTGAAGACCCTTGAACATTTTTTGCAGTGATAGAAGTGTCTGATGAGGAGCATTTTAAGACACAGGAAGAGCTCAGGACAATCACGAAGCGTGCGGTTTTGGTAACCGTCGGGTAACCGTCGACGAGCGTGGGCTCTCTGCAGCGTGAGTGGTTTCATGGTGCCACCGTGGTGCACAACAAACGCCCTTGCAGTGTAGTCCCGGTATTCGATTTAGGTAGGTTCCTCTATTCCAGAAGCGCCGGGTAGCTGCTTCGTACATACCAGGAGTACTGCTGGTACATGATATTAAATGTACACTTGGCCGGTGCTGCGAGCGTAATTTGGTTCCATCCCTTTTCGCTTCTGATACCTCCAAGCTTGAAAACTCATAAACTGATACGATTCCGACTACGCACGCGTATGCCGTAAGCGATATTAAAATCACGCCTGCAGGGACATTTAAGAGCCATCTCCGGGTTTTAGGCGTTGCGTTTCGGGTTGGAGATAGGGTTACAGTGTAGGGTTAGGCTAAGTGCCGATCCTGCGGGCTGTGCGAGCTGCAGTGTCGGGATTTGACGTGATATACACCTACGAAGAGTGAGGGTTTGTTCACCGCGAGTAACGCTGCTGCAGGGCTTCGCCGCCGTTGCACGTTCCAGTCTATAAGAGTTGGCTGGTGTGCTGGAGGGGACGGATGTGCGCGGGGGGGGGGGGAACCGGGGCGAAACGCATGGCCTAAAACCCAGGATTGGCTCGCAAAGGCCCCCGTAGTCGTGATTAAACCTAACTTGACATAGTCGTGATTACGGGAGGAGTGGTGGTTTTTACATTTGCCCGAACGTCATTTGTGTTGGCGTTGATGTTGGTGCCAAGCAGAGAACAGTCAGTCCTCGTAGTCCTGACGACGCGCTATTAATAGGATATTTAAAAAATTAAAAAAACAACAGCTGTGAGCTCGAGGATTTCGTCGAAGCTCATCTTTGCTACGACGTAGCTGAGTGTAATATATCCCACCCATACCTTCAACGGTTGGATTCTGATTTGTCACAGGATTTTTTTGTCTTACTGCTGTGTTGGTGTTTGGAGTTCAGAGGCTATTATTAGTCGTGGTCCGCAGTTCCGAATATATATATATATTAAAACAATTAAAAAAAAAAAACAGCTGTGAGCTCGAGGATTTCGTCGAAGCTCATATTTGCCATGTATTTAAAAACGAAGCGGGTTCCTAGTCCGTTTTGGGTCTGGGATGGGGTCAGGGTTAGGGTGGGTTGAGTCTACGCCCGTTCCTTGATCCCACCATCGAAGGTACTGTAGTTCCTACGAGCTCCTGGCTCCTGGCAGCCCCCACACAATCCTGAAACAATGAACAACCCGACCCCCGCAAAATCTATCCTAAGCTGTTGCTGAGCACCTGGTGTATGTTCCAACTGAAGGTGGAATATGCATATATAGCAGGTACGAGTGTTGATATATACCAACAGTGTGGGTGCTTACGCTATCTTGATAGTTTGTGGGATAGAGCTGATATCATATCTCTCCAGGCTCTATTGTGGGATGAAGAATCAGTACGGACGCTGGGTTGTGCTGGGTGTCGAATGACTTTGGAAAGAACGACGAAGAGCAGGCACGCACGAGTACGTACTTACTCTAAAAAATCTCAAAACATATACCAGGTATCATACGTACGAAGTACAGCAGTAGTAAAGTACAGCCAGTATGAATGTAAATATGTATGAATCGGTGCTGTTGAAAATTTGATGTTCAACGTTTCAGAGCGTAGTACGTACTCGTTCGCATGCACGACGTTCAACAACGTCCCAAACGTATCATGCAGGTGACAAGTGGCGACGTGCCCCGTTCACTTGTCCTTCTTTTTGCGTGTTCCTCTCTTGTGCTCTCTTTTTCTTCCAAGCTTCCTTTTCTGTACGTTCTTCTTGAAAAGTGGATGACACTTCTCCGGGGGGCTCACTGGCCGGCCCATTCATGTCCTTCAATGAGGCGTAATAGTGCAACAGCACTCTGGGCAGAACACGAGCGGGTTGCATATTCCGCTCTCACGTGACGCATCGGGCATCACGCGGCTTGAGTACATTACTCGTAGTGCCTGTATGTTATGAGCATCTACCGGCTGTATGTATAGGAGACGATGATCAACTTTTGGTCGATGTTTCAGTTGTACATGACGCGTGCGTGCACGTGTGCGCGGGGGGCTCCGAAAATTTCCTCGCGCACTCGTTTGTTGTATTTTATATTTTGTTCACATACCTATTAATAGTACAGCAGTACAGGAGGCCTAATAAGAAACAGGCTAACAAGAAAGCCAGGCTGAGATTTAGCGTATAATAAGAAATTCGGGAGCCGTTATCTTGGAATCAGTGTAGAAAGCACCCTCTGTCAAATAAGAAATCCAGCCTGGATCAGATTTCCTGTTTCTTATTAGGTGTCCTGTACTGTATACGAGTGGTTCATATAAACCTGTGTTTTTCATGTACACGACGGACGGTGTAATACCGAAGTTAATACTATACTGTATATAGCACATGCACGTACAGTAACTTATTCCGTGTACATTTTGAAACTGAAGCTGAAACTGTTTTTTTCCTGTAACGGTACGTACCGTATTTCGTTCTCTCAATGAGTGTAATGCATACCAGGTACCTGGTACACAACAACCAAACTTGGAAAGAGTAGTTTCGACAAAACAAGATCTCACAGCTTTGTGTGCGTGTGTTTTTTTTTTTTAATCTATACCCGTGGTGTTATTCCATGCCACCCAGCAGTATTTGTATCGCACAGCTGCTGCCTCTGTCCTATGAGTTCCCCACCGCTGTCTGATTTTATTACTCTCAAGAAGGGGTACACGTACCAGGTATTTATCGTTCATGAAGGTCGTATAGAATATAGAATCCGTCGTAGCACGCGCGATCGAAGTATCACACACAGCTTGCAAGCATGTACCTGGTATCAGGTGTAAGCTCGGACACACTCCTTGGTCTCATCTGGTGTGTGGTGTGTGTGTGTGTGTGTTTTTTTTTTTTACGTTTTGGACAAGGCTGGCACAAAGTACCAGGTATGAAGGAACAGCACGGACGCTGGATGTTGATATGTATCTATTTATACGGGTACTGCTGTAGATGTCGATGGGTAGACATAACGAAATGAAGTTTTCTTGTAAAGATCGCACATGTTATGGGCGTGGTACCCGCCTGTACCCTACCCCCCCCCCCCCCTCCTCCCATCATTCAACGTTGCCATACAATGCAAAGATGTCCGCCTCACAAAATGTTATTTGTAGGATGCAGCTCACCCTCGATGCGACTCTCGCTCAACACCTCACAGCGCTTCGCGCTTGGTGCAAACAGTGTTTGTCTGGTTGGTGAACACCCGACGTACTCCGTCCCGACAGTGTAGGGATGCGAGGGTCCATGGCCACACGACTGCGACCATCCATGAACCCGAGTACACCTGCCACCCCCCCTCGCCCTTCTCCGGTTCTGTCGTCCCATCGTAGTATCATACGACGGCTCGGTAATTTTTGTTACCCACTTCCTTTTTCAGGCGTTTATTGTTGTTTATTATAGTGTATTTTGTTGTTTTGATCGTTGGCGGGCGAGGCGCCGCACAAAGCGTTTTTTTTTTCATGTGTGTATCGGCGGTGCGGTGATGATGCGTGCGAATCCTCTTGCCACTCGCGATTCGCGATCCTGCAAGATGCCAGTACGCACTGCCGTATCTTTTGCGTGGGGGATCCACGATCTCGCAAGATGCCAACACTAACGTACCTTTCCCTCTGGTGATGTCATGTTAGTGGATCCGGTTCTTCCCAACTATAGAATTGCGGAGAGAACGCGAGTTTTTATTGTCCGTTAATACGTTTCGAAGATCCGGGAATTGCGTGTGACAACTCTTAATCTTGATATATATGACACAAACATTGCTGTTGACTGTTGGGAGTTTTTGCCTCCTCCTGACCGCTGCTACTGCTGTGGTGGGTGACCGCGGCCGTGGCTGGTTTTTAACCGCTCTACTTTGTATGCGCCCCCGATTGACGCTAACTGGGGCTACTAGTACCTCCCCCCGCGCCTACCACTAACACATTAGCGCTCCCTCCCCCCCTCTCTCCCTCCCCCACGTCACACATGACGACATTTTCTACCGCCTCCAGGTGCTGAAGATCGTCGCGATCAAGCCGGACGCGGAAGTCAAAAGCGAACCAGCCGCCCCCGCCGCCGTCAGCGTCCCTCCCGCCGACACCGCCCACACCGCCAACCCGGCGTCAGGCTCTCAAGGCCACCACGCCGAAAACATGGCAACGGCCTCCGCCCCGGGCGCTGTTGGCGGAGGCTTGCACGTCGAGTCGCCGCCTGAAGAGGTCTGGTTGGAGCGGCCGTCGCCTGCGGCGACCGCGGAGCCTGCGGCGCCTTCGGCGCCGCCCGGGGGAAAGAGAGCCGCACCCGGAGGCGGCCCGGAACAAAGGGACGGCACCTCCCCTCCTCCCCGGCCCCCAGCGCCCATGGCGTCGACGACGATATCGGTGCCGCCGTCGCTGTCGTTCGAGCGGGAAACTTCCGACGCGAGCGACCTGTTGTACAGCCCCCCGAGCTGGGGAGCGGCGGGCGCCGCCGCCGGGACGGGGGAGGAGGACGACGGCGAAGCCGGCGCCGCCGCAAGCGCCAAAGTGTCGACCCCCCGTCGGTTGTCCGACCTGTCCGCGAGCAGCGTCTCCGTCTCGGTGCGAGGCATGCTCCGGTACATGCTGAGCCCTTCCCCGAAAGGCGTTTCCGGGGACGGGGCGGAGGCGACCGCGACGGCGAAGTCGATTGAGCATTCTATGGAGTCTCCAGCTGCTGCTGCTGCTAGTAGTGGTGGTGGGGGTGGGGTTGGGGAATCCGAAAACGCGGATATGGCCACGCGATCGGCCTCCATTGACGGTATTTTTGCGGGCTCGGAGGAGGCGTGGTTTGGCAGCCGAAACCAGGGGACCGGGTTTAACGTCACCGCCAACAGTAACGCCTCGGTGACCGGCGGTGGCAGCGGCGGTGATGGTGGCGGTGATGGTGCTACCGCGCGTAGCGCGCGCGATGCATCAGACGTCAGCACGAAGTCCACCGCGCAGGCGCTTCTGTCCATGGTGAAGCCGAGCTACTGGAGGACGGGGGGGGGGGGGGACGGGCCGGGGGCGACGACGACGACGAAGCGCAAGGTGGTGGGGGGGAGGAAGGGGAGGCGCACGACGACGGTGATGGTCTCGATGTCGGCGGTGGTGGTGGCGGTGGTGTTGGTGATGTGGACGGGGATGACCTTGGCGGGCCGGTGATGATCGGGCACGGGCGCGAGTGCGATGGGGGGGGGATGAGGGCATCGTTCGAGGAGTCTCGGAGCTGCTCGTCGATGGAGGACAGCCTGCCTGTCGCCGAGGAGATGGCCATGTTCGGAGGTGCGGCTTTACTCGGCTTGGCTTGCCCTCGCCTTGGGGTTGGGCTGGCGTGACTTGACTCGGCTGTGTATGCGCGAGTGGTTCCGTTTCCGTCGGGGCGTTGCTTGTTTCCCCTCCGCCTTAGAGCAGTTACGTGGTGGTGTTGGTAGTGGCGGTGGTGGTGGCGGTGGTGGTGGCGGTGGTGGTGGTCGCAGTGTGTGCGTGTGTGCGTGTTTGTTTCGCGCGGTCCGACAAGGTATTACAAGTGAAACAACTCGTCTCTTTTTTTTTTGTTCGATTTAATACGAAAAACAAATGCATACCAGGTACTCGAAAATGCAAAAACATGCGTACATACGTATCCAGCTCTGGTTGAGATTTTAACGACCTTGAAATTGTTTGCCCTACGAAAAAAAATGGTTCTGTTAGAGCGGGGTTACAAGTCGAAGCAGGGACCGCCGCCTGCACGTACACATGTATGCCTGGTACGAGTATATGCCACGCGCGCGGTAGGGACAATCGTCATCTAATCAACCTTAACTCAGCTTTCCGCCGCGTCTGCAGGCGTTTTTGACAGGAAAGCCCCCCCCCCCCCCCCCCCCCCGCCCCCCCCCCCCCCCCCCCCCCCCCCCCTCTTCCGCGTGTGTTACACCAGCGGAGGAAAGGAAAACCGCGGGTGAGAGAAAAAGAGAAAAAGGGAGAAACCGCGCACTGCCTTCGTCGCCAGCGTGCCCCGTTCGTTTTCTTCTGACCCCGATTGTTTTTGCGTACGAGTTGGTTTTTGCTTCGATCCCCCCTGCTCCGTCCCGACATCGTAGGGATGCGAGGGTCTATGGTCATGCGACTACGGCCATGCATNCCCCGCCGTCTATGTTTTTGTTTTTTTTCAGCCGCCTCGGGAGACGCATGCGGAGGAGGAGATATACTTTCTGCGGCGGGCGTAGTTCCGCTTAAACTGCCGGGGCTGGTTTCGGACGGGAGCACGATAGTGACGCACTCTACCCTCGCCCGCATGGAGTCCACGTTGCCCAAGCACCACCGCGGGTACAACTATTACCTCCTTTACAGCACCTTCCGGTGAGAAAACGCCTCTTTGACCGTTTTTCGTGTGTTCGGCCTTCCTGCCCGGACCGTGCACTGTCTCGGTGGTCGCGTTAGCGCGTGATGCCTGAGGGTTGGGTTTTTGTGCTTGCGTGTTTCGGCCAGCTACTCACTCCTGCTATGGGAGAGGGGGGTAGGTTGCGCGATTGATTCGACCTGCCTCGTGTGAAATCAGAACGAAAACTTCGCTCCCCTTTCTTTCGTTGTCTCTCGCTTCCCTTGCTGCTTTGTTTCTAAGTGATACGTATCTCTCTCTGTATCTCTTCCCCCCCTTGGCTCTGCCGCCAACCCACCCCCCCTTCGCTCCTGCCCCCCCAGCCTCACCCCCCCGCCCCCCTTTCTCCTTGTCTCCCACCGACCCACCCTCCCTCCCACTCACCCACCCCCCCACCCACCCACCCCACCCCGACCCCATCCCACCCCACCCAACCGACGCGAGTGCAGGGACGGTGCGAGCTTCATCCAGCTCTACAACCGCATCAAGGGAGAGGAGCCAACATTCGTGGTGGTTGAGAACATGAAGGGCGAGGTTTTCGGGGGGTTTTCCGCTTCGGCATGGGCGTCGGGTAGCCAGGTTCGTTAAAACAAAAAATGTCATACGCAAGTCATTCGTTCTTTCGTTACCGCCGATATTGGTGTGTACTATTTCATGCCACTTTATATCGAAATGTAAGGACAGTTTATGTATGTTTTGTGATCCCAACGGTACTTACATTTCGGGACAATGGTACCTGGTATTAAATAGTTTGGAGGTTTTTTGGGGTATAAGTTCATTTTTTCTTTTTTTCCCTCCATTTTCCGTTTTCCTGAACGTTTGCCTGTGTGTGCTTCGGTTTTTTCTGTTTGTTGTGATATCTTCGTTTTTCGTAACTACTGCCGGTGTAGGTGTATCTGGTGTACGGAGTATATTTTCACCCCCGACCCCCCCCCCCTCATTTATCTCCAATCTACTACGTACCCCCTCCCCGTCCCAATAGTGTACGGATGCGAGGGTCTATCGTCATACGACTACGGCCATGCATGACATGAGTAAACCCCTCTACTTCCCGCCCGACCCCCTTCATCTCCCCCTCACAATTATCTCCAATCGCCCCCCCCCCCCCTCCATGCGACTCGCCCAACAATGCCTACCTGGTTGATGAAAACCCGGCGTGCTTCGTCCCGGCATTGTATAAGTTTCGACGAAATCCTCGAGCTCACAGCTGTTGTTTATTTTTTATTTTTTGAATATAGGAATGTGAGGGTCTATGGTCGTACGACTACGGCCATGCATGATAATGAGCAGACCCCCCCCCCCCCCCCCTACGTCTCGGAAGGGATGTGTGGTCAATTATCAAATGACTAAGGCGAGCAACGAATGAGTACGCCCCCCCCACCCCCTCCACCACACGACCCCTGGACCTCAGTACTACGGAACGGGCGAGTGCTTCTTGTTCCGCATAGACGGAAAGCGCATTTCAAACTCCGACGACGGAAGCGCTAGCGGGAGCGACTCCGGGGCAGACGGAAATAGCGACGGCAAGACGCTGTTAGATGGCGACATGACGATGTACCCGTGGTCGGGCATGAACACATACCTGCAGTACAGCGACGGGAACGGGATAGGGATGGGGGGCGGCGGCGCGGAGGGTAACTTCGGGTTGTACGTGGGCGAGGATTTCCTGAGTGGAAGCACCGGCACGTGAGTGTTTTTTTTCTTTCTTTTTTTTTTCGTTTTTTTACTTCTTAGTGTCCCCCCCCCCCCCCCCCCCCCCCCTCCAACTTAGGGTACAAATGGCAAATGACAGTGCCGTTGGGAACGTGACTGGACGTGAGTGTGAACGTGAACGTTCCTGGAAATGAACGTTCACGTTCACACTCACGTCCAGTGACGTTCCCAATGGCACTGGCATTCACTATTTGTACCCTGAATTGGGGGGGGGGGGGAACTGTTTTGGTATCCATGTACAGCACTGGACACCTATAATACGTATTTAAAAACGAGCAATAAGAAAGGCAGGCTGAGATTCACAGGAAAACAATAGTTTCGCAAGCCGTTTATACTGAAGTTGGTGTAGAACGCGCCCATTCTCAAATAAGAAAGGCAGCCTGGACCAGTTTTCCCGTTTCTTATCAGGTGTCCTGTACTGTAAAAAAAAAGAAAAAAAAAGGGCGATAGTATCGACCGCCTAGAAAGAGAGCGCAGAAGAACGAGTTTCATCCTGCTGCCTGGTAGCTCCTTACTTCGTTCTGAGGGCACCTCTTCTCCCACAGCACGCCGGGCTGCGTCGCTTCGTGTGACCTACTATTAATAGTGGTTCTGTACAACAGTACGCGACATGTGTTAGAATTTGGCAGAGTTGAGAATTTCAGGCTTGAGATTTTTAGAAGTTGAAGAATTTACCGCTATCGTACGTAAGCATTTATGCTCAGCGAGGAACGCCACTCTAAATTCTATATAAGAACATTTAAGACCCTATGCTCAACGGTGACATCACAATAAGCCGCGAGCCTTAGTAGCCAAAATAGGCGATTCTTAACTGCTGTCGCGTACTGCTGTGGTCGTATTTTGTTTTCGTGTTTGAGCATTTTTTTAAAAACAAATCCCTTCTTAAGTCCCACAGGGGTCCACTAAGTTAAGAAACCGAATGCTGTGCAAGGTTGAATGAACGCTCTGCAGTGAATACGGTGAAAGCTGAATGCTGTGATTGTATGCTGCCCTCCCATTTTTTTCGTTCGTCTTTGCATCACGATGTTGGGCTTTGCCTTTTTCAGTCCTCCTGTTTTTTTTTCTTCGCTCACGACATATATCTTCTTTTTGTTTTCGATTTTGTCTTTTGTTGTGCATGCCTTTGCTCACGCCGTTGCTACCCTGTCGCCGCTCCATTTTTCCACGGCCTACAGCTGCGACACGTTCCTCAACCCGCCGTTGTGCACACCCGAGCAGTTCGAGATTTCGCAAGTGGAGGTGGGCCAACCAAACTGTTAAAATAGACTAATACTACAGTAGATATGAACCCGGTAAAATAGCGTAAATTAATGGGGGGGGGGGGGGGGGGAGGGGAACACGTTTTTTTTTCTTTCTTGTCGATTCAGTGCGCGGCGGCGTTGTTTTGTTGTTGTAGAAAAACGGAAAGTGGTCGGCTAGTGAAGAATACCAAAGTAACTGCTTCGCGAGCAATCATGAACAATTATTTATTGTTTTACTGAAATAAATATTGGAAGAGCGAATGAATTTGTCGCACAGGTTCCCACTGATCTCATCACGCGGCTGCTACCTGAAACCTGAACACAAATTGACGCTGCAACAGGTGGATCCCGACCCCACCTCCCCCCAACCCCGGCTCCCTGTGGCATTTAACATCTTATTTTGGGTTTCCCACTTGCACGCGTGATTTGATTGGCCGGCAGGTTTGGGGTTTCACCACCGCCGACACGGAGATGGGCGCTCGCTTAGAGCGCCTGCGAAAAACGCTGAGGGGTAGAACAACCCGACCCTTGTAATCCCGGGGGGGATCGGGTAGCCTGTTAATTTTGAAACGTTGTGGCAACCTTTTGCCTTAACTCGTAACCCTTTTACTACTGCGACAAAGTATTCTACTCTTATTCCCGAGTAGTTTTGGCCCCCTATAAACGTGGGGTGCAGTGCAAGGGCGTGTTTTTTGTAGGGTATATACCCTGGAGGGTACCCGGGTACATATCCGGGTATGACCAAAGCAACCAGGCTTGGTGCCCGGGTACCCCGGAATGTGTACCCTGCTGACCATACTCTTGGTGCAGCTGTAAAAGGGTTTCCCCCCCCCCCCTCCCTCTTTCTCCGGCGGTTCGCCGCATGTATTTACATTGTTTGACTTCGCTCTTAATTTGGTTTGGATTCCGGCATATCGAAGCGGGGTATGGGTGCGGGGAGAAGGGGGGGGTGGGGGGGGGCGACGGAAGAGGGGGGGGGGGGCGTGTATGACACTTCTTTTAGGAAGGTGGGTTTGTGGAGAATTTTGCGTGTTTTGTTGGCGGCGGCCATTTCTGTGTCCGAAGTGGGGTGTGTTTTTTGGAAGGCATGTGATGTGCGGGACAGGGATTTTGCTCAGGTGCGTGTTGTTGTTGCCTTAATGAGGGGAGAGAGGGTGTGAGATGGAATTGGGGGGGAAGGGATATAGCTGTTTTTTTAGGGGAAATGGATCACGACGTTGATTTGACAGCTAAGGCATATGCCCTTGATGCTCCCTCCCAGAGCAGTGAGCCGGGCACCGCCCGCGTCCGTAAGGTATCGCGCGCGGGACAGGGCAGTCGCGAGGAGCACACGGCCGAAGAGTCGTGGATGCTCGATTTTTTTTCTGGGAAAACAAATTTCTGTGTGGGGTTGGGGGGGGGGAATAGAGGGGATGGGGGGTGGTAAGGGGTAGAGAAACGGTGCGAAGCGAAACACCGTGTGTAGCGCTCTCTAAACTAAAATTGCACGAACAAGCGGCGTGGAGCGGGCCGGGGGGAGGGGTATGCTTGTGTAACAATTTTCTTGATTCAGGTTTGTTTTTTTATGTTTTTTACGGCACCTCGATCGCGCCGGCGTCGGCAGTCTTATTGCACCGCGTGAGATTTTTCTCGCTCTTGCCCGATTGGTAGCGGGCGGAAAGAGGCCATTACACTACCGTACGGTTTGGGTTTCGGTTTCAGAGAGAGGTTTCTGATTGGTCAATTTACTTACCAGTTCGGTTCAATTCAATTACTTCAACCAATCACTAGCCAGCAACCGCGGCAGTTTTTTATGTCCGGTGCAGGGTGACGTCATGGCCATGGATGCCGTCAGAAGTCGACCAACTATGTTGGCTAGAGGAATGTATTCAAAACGTATGCTTGTATATATGTAGAACCGCCTAGCCAGAAAGCCTGCGGGTACAAAATAACTCCCTGTTTTCACTCCGAAGCATTCCGAGATACCAGGTACATTGATTGACGTATCTACCTTACAATACAGGACATCGACCGGATCGTTTTTCTTAAGAAGAGTTTACGAATTTCCTGGTAGGTTCCCTTCTGCGAGTCGGAAAAAGTACCAGGTATATACTTAGCATTATCAAAAGTTGAAGCCATCGTATACAAGTACCGGCACTCTCACAAGAAACCCAAAATCGGGCTAAGGCTGGCTTATTCTGGGCGCGAGCGAAGCACAAGCAGACTTTCTTAGCTTTCACTTTCTTCATACGTAGGTCCCCAAGATGTTTTTCCTACTGTAGTATATACTCGTAGTGGACACTGAATGGCGCCTTGGGCCCAGGCTAGCCACAGGAAGGGATCGACTATCTTAAAATCTTGGGCACTGTCCAGGCTGAGGGCTTTCTGAATTGTTTTCAAATTTTCAGGCTGACTTATTTTTTGTGGGTTATTTTCTTATGAACGGGCAGGTACTGTAAAACATACATACATCTGAGTTTCTCAGGCTTTCGCCGCCAGTGCTCGCGCCAACTCTCAGCTTCGTGAGCGTTCTGTACTCTGTGCTCTGGACGTTGTTTTTCGGCGCGTCTACCCGCCTAAAATCCAAACGAAACGCCAAATCGTGAAGAGTGGCCGGATCTATCTTCGTTGCGTGGAATGCGAATTTTGAGGCGACATCGTCTGGAATTCACCAGCGCTTCTTCACGGTTCATGACCACAACCCACGGGTTGGGTCACCCTTACCCGCGACCCGACCTGATCCGCGATGTTTGATCCTGCCCGTGAATAGTCTTGGAAATTACGACGGGTGTGCACACCCGATCTATCAAGACAAATGTACAGCAAGCAGTAGTCCAAGTGGTACATATGTATGCGGCTTCTAACGGTATGCGTACGGGGGTTGCGTATGGACGGGGATTGTCAAGGTTGGTGCCCACTGCTGCTAATACTGCTGTCAGTGGGCGCACGAGCTGGCTTCGCCCTCTCTTCAGGTTGCGAGTGCTGCAAAAAGTTTAGATCTACTGTACGTGCGAAAATATTGTCAGCCGCTCGTCCCCAAGAAAAGCGCCACACCACTACGAGACAAGCAACACGCAGACACATTGTACGGAGGTATAATACAACAAGTCGTAGCCTTGGTCGGCCCAGAAGACAACATACACTTTGTTGAGTTCGGGTATTTTCAGTACGTACTGCTGTTGTTGTACTATGGACGAGGTGCCTGGTACCTATACTATTAATAACAGAACCCAGGGACTAGGGCCATAACGGGGCAGGGAAGCTCGAACCCGGGCCGAGAAGCAGCAGGGATACAACAAAGTGGCGGTTTGGGTAAGAAGCCCGTCTTCTTAACCCTAACCCCAACCCTATTCCAGGGTAAGGCTCGACCCGTGCGGGGCTTCGCCGCGCGTTTTGGACAATTTGAAAAAACAACGCGCGGACCACTACCAAAACCGTAATATATTTGGTACTTTATCTGGTACGATTTGTGGGTCAAGAGCTCTGGTAAAGGCTACTGCGTCTTCGCGCGGTGTGATATCCATTGCACGATACCTGGTAGACTTTTGTGTACCAAGGGGGAGGAATGGAAAAGTACGTATAATATGATACTTCAGTGTGTCCTGTGTAGTCCTGTGCAAGACGGCCGGTGGAGTCATGCGAGCTGAGCGATAACATCATTACCGACAACACAACAAGTCCGCCCCCACATCTCGTGGTGCATCACGCAACGCTCATCATCACAAGTCACGCACCACGCGCGGCCCTCCTCGATCCTGGATCGAGTGATGCGGAGGAATCATTATATAGATACGCCGCATTCACGCATTTCAAGGTGTGCAACTCCTCGAATTGCGTGAAGGAAGAGTCAACGAGTCACGTAGTGTTTACAGGGCACCAACTTGCAGGGCATTGCACAGCTCCCACACGAAACGGTTCGAGGCATGGAGAAGCAGCTCACCATGGCTACCTCCACCAACGCGCGCTACGTGTTGTTTGTTTTACTGGCCGTGTACGGTGAGTCATGCTTCGAGCTGGACATGATATCTGATTTTTTTCTTTTTCAGCGATGGGCGACAGCAGTACGGGTCAGGACCAGACCCCCTCCGCAATGTCGGCTGACGGCCTATATTTGACCCGTCAAGGACGTTTTTTATATTATTATATAATGTTTAGTATCCAAAGTGCCTTGACGGCTTCCCGTCAAGCGGGAACAGTGCCGTCAAACTGGCATATTTGCTCTGCGTGACCCACGCGAGTTCGAAATGTTTGTGCAACTACAAAGTACGTCCGGAAATGTAAGCACCGCTTGGTGTGCATACCAATACCCACATGGTCCTTACATTTCGGATACGTATTTGTTGCACTGATTTTATGTACATATCGATTCGTTGATACGTCGTACGCGACGGATGACAGCAGGCAGAGCTCAGTGCTCCCAACAGCCACTCTTGGGTCCGTGAGTTATCAGCTGTGAGGGCGAGCTAGGCACGGTATAGTAGTGGCACATAGCATAGCAGTGTGCGTAGAAGGTGGCTTCAGTATGTTCACCCACAGAAAGAGTTGCACCACTGGAAAGAAAGGCCGGACGTACCTCTTATGTATAATCATAATACTATGCGTACTGCTGCTTGCTGCACTGCTGCTGCTGCACTATTAATAGTAGAGTCGTCGTATTATACATACGTTGTCGCCATACTCCTGCTACAGGTTGCCCTCAGGTGATCGCGAAATTCCGCTACGAACGAGTATGATAACCGTGATACCTCTCTTGTGACCACGAACTTACGAGTACTATTATTACGGGCCGTTACGGTAGTAAATAGGATCTACGGTAGACACAAAAACCTACCTGGTATATATTTACCCATTTTTACTAACAATGGGCCTATTTAGTATGGTCCCCCGTAACACTCGTACGTGGGTATTATATCGTTTAGCTATACGAGTATAGCTATAGGCAGCAGTACTCCGCACTTGTATACACGTACAGCAGTAGTCTATGGCGATCTGAAGGTGTACCAAGACAACAGCAACAAACAACAACAACAAGAACAGCAATACAGCAATACAACCACAAAAAAAAACAACGAAAACAGCATCAATCAGCAATAATACGAGTAGTCTTATTTATAGTGTTTGTAAGCAACCCCCACAAAAGGGTTGCTTTGCTTATTGCGTTTTGGAGGGTTTTGTATACATACGTTATTAATAGTTGCTTATTTGGTTTGTATCGCGTATAGTATCCCGTACTAAAACCCATATTTATAAATATAAGTGCATTTCAGTATAGCAATACTAAAACCCATACGATTATTTTGTACACTACAACACGTTTATACGTATATACGTATCATACTCGTATACTTGATGTGTACCTGATATTATTTTTTCAATGGGCACACTATAAAACCTATCGTACAAATTATTTGTATGGCGTTTAGTTGTTGTTGTTGTTGTCTTCACATTAAACCCGTTCTTTCTACTCAACCACATCAGTACACCCAGTGCCTGTCCCGATTCCCAATCCTAGAGAGATACAAATTCTGTGGTCACAGACTGTGAAACAGAGAAAAACCAAAACAAAATAAACGCAAATTAATGGGTATAGCAAGTGAGATGCGTAACGTACCGGGTACGAGAACACAGCGACACGAGCCGAACCAAAAAATAAGAACAAAAAAGACAAATAAAACAAGTTCTGAAATGAAACAGAATACAAATGACGCAGGGAGACAGAAGCGCCAGAAGCGCCAGAAGCGCCCCTAGACGAAAAGCACACGTGCCCAAGAGAAACAGATAACTGCTGCACGGGCGAGGCAACACGAAAAAAGAGAGAGACACCGGCATAGGGTGGAAACAAAGGGAGAAACAAGGCAAAAAAGCAAGAAAGAAGACACGAGACGAGAGAGGAAAAGAGAAAAATAGTTCTCAAGGCAAGCTCAAGGCGATGGTAACAACAAGTTCCCGTCTCTGCTATAAAAACTGATACGGGGACCATGTCACACCTTCTGCCATCTCATTCCCACTCTAAAAACAAAAACGGTGTCAAGAGTCGATACTACCTCTGCCGCGCCCCCCCCAGTGAACACATCAACAGGAAACAAATAATAGAATTCAAGGACTAGTCGAGCCGATATCTGGCCACACGATCTACCATTTCGTTTCTGCATTCGTCGACAGCTGTATCAGTACGGCCGCCCCTGCCCCCCCCCCCCCCTCCTGGTCGCCTCTCTTGTAGTATACCATACTAAATAACATACACAGCTATTCATATGTACAAGAAGCAAATAAGCACGGCCCTGCTGTGCTTGGATTATGCTTGTAAAAATGCACCCCAAAGAAAGCAAAACCATGAACATAAGCATACATGCTAGTCGCGGAGTACTCTGGGTACTATTATTAAACAGTTGATTACCAAACAATAATCAGCAACAAGCAAAAAGGCAACGCCTAAAACAAAAGCCATGATTATAGCACACCTACAGGCCATTCCCATTGGGCGGAGGATCTATATAGTGTATGCGCGGATCTGAATCCCAGATACCCCCCCCCCCCCCCCTATATTGGAGGGAAGAAACCGGACCGTTGTGATCCCAGAAAACAATAAGTCGACTTTTTTTTTTAATTACACCCCCCCCTCATCCCCCACCAGCGAAAAAAAATAGGGGGTCTCTCTGAAACCAAGTGAAAAAACGGGAAAAAACGGGAAAAAGGTTTTCGCTCATTTCGTCCTGTGATCACAGCGATCCAGTTTGTTTTCCATTCTGACCTTCCTACAGTAGGAGTGTGGTGTCGTTTTCTCTTTTTGTCGCAGTAGGAGTGTGGTGTCGTTTTCTCTTTTTGTCGCATACCTGGCGAGATCGAGGATTTCGTCGAAATTCATCTTCATTTACGTATCATACGTATGTACCTTGGTACCTGTTTTTATACGTGTGTACCTTGGTACTTAGTACGTACCTGTTTTTATTTTTTTATTTATCTACTCGTATAATATGCATGTATTATATCATAGTTATGGATATGTATACCTGGTACGAGTACTACTGCTGTACTTGTACCTGGGAAGTTCCTCGCGGAACAAAGCAAAAACCTGGCGCGGGGTAGATGCTTTGCTTTGAAGAAGACAACTCCGCTGTGTGCTAGTGAGGAGTGAGGAGTGAGGAGATCGAAATTTCTTGGAAATTTCCACAATTTCCTCGAAACGTGCTACGACGGGTTGTATTTTTTTTTTTATCAAGCAGTTCTACAGCAGCAGTACGTAGTTATTTATTTCGAACGACGTATCGTATTATATGTACACCCAATGTCCGTCCTGATTCTTCATCCTACTGCAGATAGACACCGGTAGTCGTACAAATTCTGTCGTCACAGACTGCGAGACAGAAAACGAAAATAACCGTATATTAATCAAGGTATAATACGAGTATCACAAGGTACAAATTAACTTTCTTTGCACATGTGGCGAGGGTGGTCGATGTTCGTTAGGGGGGGGGAAGGGGTTACTAAAACCAAGTGAAAAAAATGAAAATAAGGATATTTTTTTTTCCCATTTTCTTATTTCATCATGTGATCACAATGGTTGCAACGGTTTTCTATTCCGACCTCTGGGGGTGTGGTGTGTCGTTTTCTCTTTTTTCTGGACGCCCCTGCATGTGGCACATTTTTTCTCTTCTGGCCCGGGGTTTTTTTTATTAGTTCGGCCGCGGGGCACGCAAAGGGCCCGCGTGTTCACCACGGCGCAAGTGTGGCTCTCGGCAGGGCTCCGTGGTGCGTGCTCTCGGCATTCAAAGTAGTAGCAAATCTGGCAAGTAGTTGCGGGGAGAAGGCATTCTGCCGAGCTAAAGCCAAGCAGGACGCTGGAAACCCGCCCAAACAAAATGAATATTATACGTGGCAGCATGTTTTCGCATGTGTTGTGCTGTGTACGTGTAACAGCTGGCACCTCGTATGGTCGCCTGGCAGCTCCCCGTATCCGTGCCACGGCGCTTGTGTTTGTTGTGCTTGAGGATGACACATGGACATATATCACAATAACAGCGGGTGCAATTGGTTCCGCTCTGGGAAATCTGTTGTGGGTCCATTTATTGAGGGTTTCTCTTTTGATCTAGGGAATTTCATTTGGCTCAGCTGCCACCTCGAGCCACATCGCATACAGTCTCGGCATCCGAGCAGCAGTAGCAGCAGCAGGCATCCACAGGCAGCAGCAGCAAGCTCGCCCTCCGAGCACTTTTCAAAGGCATCCGGCCAGAGTACAGTCTAAAAGCAACGGTACACCAGCAGCGAACCTCACAATTGGCTCTTGGGCACTAGGAGGAGCGCCTTTGTTTTGTGTTTCCCCCTTTTAACGCGCGGCACCCCCGGGATTTCAACTCAGCTACATCCCGAAGGGGCAGTAGTGGACAAACACTGTTAGTGGATCTTCCTAAGGTAGCTAATTAGGCACTCTGATTAGCCAAGCAAGCACTGACCGCTGGCATAGGGTTCGGGTTCGGGTTAGGGTTAGGGTTCGATCTGAGGGTCAACATACTACTACCAAGACAAAACCCCCATTTTAAAGATCCACTATCACCCTTTGTCCACCCCTCCGATGGGGAGCCTTGTATTCCTCAGAGTGAAACGATTCGGTAGTTCATGCCGGCTTTAAACAAGCGACAACAAAAAAACATGAAAGATGAAATCAAGACATTTCATGAGGGCGCACTTTTGAAAATTCCTAGAGAATTCCATGGGTCATCGGAATCCCGCCGCACATGTGAAATCACGCGGCATGTAAAATCGTTGTATTTGCGAGCACGTGGTGACCACTACCGACAGCAACAAAACACGTCGTATCCCACGACAGCAATACAACACCTCGTACCCCAGACGCGTATTATGTGCAGGTTGCACCTGCAAATGTTTTTTGTGCCGATGCCGGTTTTAATGGGTGAGGCTGGCCTTTTGGGCCGCATGTTGTTTTTTGGAAAAACGCCATCGAAACACGCGGCGGAGCCGTGCGGCTGCCCCTGCCGACCTCGTACTCCCCAAGGGGTTGGCTTTCGGGTTAGGGTTAGGGTTCGGATTAGGGGTGTGCCTGGGGTTGGCTTGGTCTGGGTCGACGGGCAAGGATGAAATTGGCCACACACAGCCTGCACAAACAAATTACAGGTGCAACCTGCACATAACGCACGCCCATACCCCATAATAACTGAGACCTATCTACCTTCCATTCCGCACGTGTGCCTGGGACCCTGAGTATGTGACTATTCCACCCAGCACGCGCCGATGCTCGCGCACCATCGAGCTCTATCATAGAGTTGATGACACGATTCTCCCGTCGTAGTAGTTACATAAAATTATTGTAAGTACGTCAGCTGTGAGTTCGACTGATTGAATAGTTGATACTCAGCTTTGCAAGCTGCGTATATAGAACATTTGTTTTATGTGTCATTTGTAGTATTCGTGTGTGATTCTTGATGTATTAGGTACCCTATTAATAGTTAATAGTAGCTACTCAGCTTTATCGTAAGCCGCTGTGTTGTCTGCTACATGTGACGAGTACGTACTCGTACTGCCAGGTATATATGTGCAGGTACGAGTATACGACCAGTACGCGCCCGCCCGCAATAAAGCAACACCCCACACGATAGCATTCACGATGCATGGCCATCGACACCGGTACCTGGCACTCTGGTAGTTGGGACCATGGGCACGTGACTATACCTTCCAGTACGCGCCGGTGCTCGCACGCCGTCGAGCTCTTATCATGGAGCTGATGACACGATTCCGCCGTCATAGGAGTTGTGTTGTGTGGTATGTATGTACGACGACGAATACGTCGTAGTTACGGTTCGAAATCAATTAATAACGAGATTGCGGTTCGACGAGATCTAGAGGTTGTGCCGGTATGTTTTTTTTTTTAATTGGCGTACTCCAGCGCTCGGAATACCGCCGCGTTTGACGTCATGCCGCTTTGTCAGTTCTCTTTGCCCCCGCACAGTGATACCGTGGTACGTGGTGACCACTACCGACTGCCGGTATCAATCAGCACGTCGGCCGCAGCTCACAGCTGACGTACTTCTAATAATTTCAGTAAGCAACACAACAGGGCAGTTGTCAATTGAAAACGTGGCAACCAGAAGCAGATGTTGTCGTAGGAAGCTGAGGAACTATGAATACTCTTGGAGTGCCTGCGAAACACAATGATTGCCTTCCAGCACGCGCCGGTGCTCGCACACCGCCGAGCTCTATCGAGAACTACGAGCGAGTGCAAGCACCCTTGACATCCCTATCACGCGGCTGTACCTTTGGCATTCCTTTCACGCCGCTGAAATACACGTTTGACTTGGAAATAGTGACTCAAAAACTCAAATATTTTACTCAGGTGATATTTATTTTGAAACAAATCGTTAGTCAAGGGTCTTAACCGCCGCAGCCGACAAGAAAAAACAACACCACTCTTAGGCAGCAGCCAGCCCCCCCCCCCATATGGTAAGGCACCCACGAGGCAGATACATACCAATACCCATTGCTGTCTCTGGAAGTGGCCACACCAGAAATTAAATAAATTCATCGGAGGCTGTCGTCCGTATGAAGTCCGCCTCACAGGCGGTTCTTAGCAGGATGCAGCTCACCCTCCATGCGACTCGCCCAATACCTCACGGCGCCTCGCGCTTGGCGCAAACAATGTCTGCTTGGTTGGTGAAAACCCAACGTGCTCCGTCCCGGCATTGTAGGGATGCGAGGGTGTATGGCCATACGAGTACGGCCGTGCACGACATGAGTACACCCCCCCCCCTCGTGGCCATCTATACACGGCAAATGAAAGGCCAAGGTAGCAGGGACGAAAACACCACAAACACGCCCACCAATATAATAAGAACTAAACAAATCAACTACAACGAAAGGAAAGGGATCCTGATATGAGACAAAACAAATGACGCAAGGTATCAAAAAGGCTTGCGGAGGTGCTGAAGAGGAACATACCATATGGCTGCTGCACGGCCGAAGCAACACGAAAAAGATAAATCGGCCGGACTAAGGACGGAGAGGCAGAAAAAAAGGACACAAATATATGAAGGAACAAGGCCAAAAAAGCAAGAAAATCGTATTCAAGGCGGAGATAGCAGCATGAGCTCTCCGTCTTTGCTACGAAGCCGAGCCGGAAACCTTGCCACACGACCTGCCATCTCCCTCCTCCTCTCGTCGACAGCGGTGCCATGTGTCAGTACTGCCGCTGTCGTGCTCCCCCGTAGTGTTTATAGTGGTCTACGTACAACATCTTACCTTATACATTTTGCGAGCAAATAACTCACTTTTTTTTAATGCGATTTTTCCATCCCATTTAAGATCTTTGCGCCCTTCTTTCTCGTGCTCCCTCTCTATTACGGAGGACCATAGTAAATAGGACCAAATCTTGTTAGTGAAAATAGGTAAATATATAGGATTTTGTGTCTGCCGTAGGTCCTATTTACTATGGTCCCCCGTAATAGTCGAAACTCAGATCCGGGGTCACATGGTAGCCCCCCCGCCCCACCACCACCACCACCACCACCACCACCACTACGCTACGGTACGCGCCTTGCAATTTCATCGCGAGAAGGATTGAGCACTTTCTTCCCTCTCGTCGACTCGCGTCGAAGTGTGCTTACCCGCGCTGCCTATGATACGAATCTGTCATACTGTAAAAAAATGCAATACTTCGTATACTACCGTTAATACAGTAGTTACGATATACTTCCTGGTGGTGTTGCAGTAGGTCAGCAGATACATTATAGCTTACCAAGGTGATGAGCCTTTTTTCTTTTTTCTTTTTTCTTTTTGTCCATCCCGTTTATTACCTTCGCCCTTCTATTCTCTCTCCCTCTTTGGTCGTAACTCAGATCCCGGGTCACTGAGTAGGCTCTTCTCCTACAGTACCTCCCCACTACGGTACGTGCCTTGCATTTTTATCGCGAGAAGATTTCAGCACTTTCTTCCCTCGTCAACTCTCGTCGAATTGTGCTTACCCACGCTGTAATATGCGTTTTCGGTAGTTGGTATCATTTGAGAATACGACTCTCTTTTTTTATTTTTTGTTGTCCATCCCATTTATTATCTTCGCCCTTCCTTTCTCTCTCCTTCCTGGACGTAACTCAGATCCGGGGTCACAAAGTAGGCTCTTCTCCCTCCTCCCCCACTACGGTTCTTGCCTTGAATTTTTATCGCGAATGAGTTTTCAGCACTTTCTTCCCTCGTCGACATGCGTCGGATTCCGCCTACCCACGCCACGAAGGCGCTCTCAGCAATTGGTTCCTTTTTGTTTTTTCAAATAAAGTAAAAATCTCACCACAGTGGGATTCGAACTTGGGGACCAATGATAGTAGCCTTTAAAGCTGACCACTACTTTACCGGGGCGACCGGGCCATACTGACTACTGACTACAGACCAATAAAACATCAAACAGGAGGCAAGGCAGTAGCGCACAGCATGGGCTTCACTCAGCTTGAAACCTTGCCAGTGGCCCGTCCTCTGTTCTCTCTTCCCCCCTTCCCCCATGAACAGAAAAAGGAGAAGCAAGAAGCGACAATACATAAGAAATAAAAAATAATGAGACCTTTTTTTTAAAACTAAACAAAACAAATGATAAGACACAGAGGGAGAAGTTACGAGTGAGAAAAAAAAATCCAGTAAGTCAATAAGCAATTCAGCGAAAAGCCAGTATCACCAATAGCCAATAGCAATAGCATCAATAGCCAATAGCAGTAGCACCAGTAGCCAATAGCAATAGCACCAATAGCCAATAGCAATAGCACCAATAACAATAGCACCATTAATCAATAACTCCATATACGAGGTGTGAAAATAGCAAATGTCACTTTACTGACCGCTGACCACGTAGAGAGATAAAAAACCTACGTACTGCTGTAGAAGAAAATATGAGGGGAAAGCCGCCTCCTTCATACTCAGTCAACAGCGAGCGGTGGTGTTTATGTGTTCTTCACATTGAACCGTTTTTTCTACACGTCGACATGCTGCACACCCAGTGTCCGTGCCGATTCTTCATCCTAGAAAGATGTAAGCTCTGTGGTCGCAAAACCACGGCACATAAATAATTAATTGTAATGCCGTAAGCACAGTAGTGGTACAGAAGTAGTATAATCGCTGTCGCGCTTCCCCGATGGCCGATGTGAATGAAGCGGAAAATGCCAAAAAAAATCAACAACTAAAAAGTAAGGCATACTGGTAAAACTTGGGAATGAAGCGGAAAATAAAATAAAAAACGACAACAACAAAAACAAAACACAACACTTAATAAAACTAAAGACCACAGACAGGCTCCTGGAATCCCATTTCGCCAGAGCGTTCACGAGCACCATTGTACTTATATTCTACTCTCTATGTACCACCGCTGTTGATATTTGAGTTGTGCCCCTACCGGTATTCTCTACCAAGGTATATATGTAGCATGTATACATCGTACCGAGATAGTCATCAGAATGCATCCGTTGGGCAGGGGTAAAGTCTCGTTGTTGGCGAATGTTGTGCCGGTATACCTCCAATTGTTGGGGAGTGTGCCTGCATCGACATACCCGAGGGTATCATATCATCATCATCATAAGCATGTATGAATATTGATATATACCTGGTAAACATTTGAGTGGAGGATAGGGTACATACTCGTAGACATGGTCAACTTCTGATCACAAATGCCAACCATGAAGATACGTGAATCAACGTCCGGTCTACGAGACCTGCCATCATTGATGGTCTTTATATCCGGTCCATGTTCGGGAATACAAACCCAGAACGCTACGTACCAGCTACCAGGGAGTGAAGTGTCCTTCGCGAGAACGACCCCCACTCCCCCACTCTATTCTATGAGAATCCCTCCTTGCGAGATGCGAGGTAGGTTTTGTGTGGAGGCACCTCCTTGCCACATATAAGAAAGAAAAGTGCGCGTCAAGGCCTCGGCCAAACCTGCCTAAGACCCCGACACGGCCGACATCATCTGAGGAGGCGACCTCCATATTTGCTATTGTTTCGTTATACATTATGTGTATTGTCCCGGTTGCCCCGATGGTCTAGCAGGTAATGACGAAGCCTGTTAAGTTTGAGGTCGAGGGTTCGAGTCTCCTTATTATGGAGATTTATAATCCCTAATGACACCAAAACTGCCAAGAGCGGCCTATTATAGCACGGGTAGGCACAATTCGACGAGAGTTGACGAGGGAAGAAAGTGCTAAAATCTTCTCGCGATGAAAAGGCAAGGCAAGAACCGTAGTGGGGAGGGAAGAGAAGAGCCTACTTAGTGACCCCGGATCTGAGTTACGACTAAGAGGGAGAGAGAACAGAAGGGCGAAGATAATACGTGGGATGAACAAAGAAAAAAAAAATACCACTTGCCACCGGGCAATGTGCAGCATGAGCTTCAACATCGGATGTGTGCTACGGCGGTACATATATAGTAGGGGGTAGCGCCCATTGGGGGTAGCGCCCATTTTTGAGAGGCTCCCTCCCCCCTTGATGAATTTTATATACTATTCATAACAGTGTATGTCCTCCAGAAATATTTTGTGAAAAAAAATGAAGGCGAATTGTAGGTGATGTTCGTATTGCTTTTGTTTTGTGGAAACAAAAAGAGGATCGACGATAAGGCATGCCCTATTGGGTAGTTCCTAGTTCCTTATGAGGCATATGCCTTATTGGGTAGTTCCTCGTGCCTTATTGGGTAGAAGGTATGGCTTATTGGGTAGTTACTCATGCCTTATTGGATAGTTCCTCATGCCATATTGGGTAGTTCCTCATGCCTTATTGTGATAAGGCATGCCTTATTGGGTATTTCGTCGGGCCTTATTGGGTAGTTCCTCATGCCTTATTGGGTAGAAGGCATGCCTTATTGGGTAGTTACTCATGCCGTATTGGGTAGTTCCTGCCTTATTGGATAGTTCATCGTGCCTTATTGGGTAGTTCATTGTGCCTTATTGGGTAGTTCCTCATGCCTTATTGGGTAGAAGACATGCCTTATTGGGTGGTTCCTCGTGCCGTATTGGGTAGTTCATCTTGCTTTATGGGTTGGTTCCTCATGCCTTATTGGGTAGTTCCTCACGCCTTATTGCGTAGTTCCTCGTGCCTTGTTGGGTGATAAGACATGTCTTATGAGGCATATGCCTTGTTGGCTAGTTCCTCAATAGAGGAATCTCTATCGTAGCACGCGTGGTCAATCAGTTCATACACGCCCCCAGAATTGAAAAAAAAAACCGCGGGAAGCTTAACCCTTACAGGCAGGAGTACTGCACTATTCGCAAGCCCTTACCGTGTATATATGCCACGCTTGACATTTCTCAGAATATCGCCTGTTATTTTGGGGTGGGGGGTGGGGAGTATATACTTCCGAGACGCAAATATGCACACAAAACCTTAATCTGACTCTAATTCCAAGTAACTTGGTCCCCACAATGCGTGTGCGGTCCTATTTTAAGGGTAAAGACAAGGGAAATTTACGATGCACAAAGTGTGGTCCAACTTTCTGCCCGCCTTCTTTTTTGCTCGGCGTCAATATCTGCTCTGCTTGCTGCTGCCCTTGCTTCACCCTTCCTTCTCACGACACGTTCATCCACGTTCTCCTTTTGAATCCTTGCCATGTGTCCACGCTTTTAGTCCTCACACCATGGGTGTGGGTTTTTGTCATCCCGTACCGCGGCGTGTGTCATGAAGTGTTGGGTATCGTATCGAAAATACCGATATATCGAAACATCGAAAAATTGAAAAATTGAAAATTTCGATACGTCGAAACATCGAATTTTTCGATATATCGATATATCGAACTTTTTTATATTATCGTATCAAACGTGTGTATATCGAAACATCGAATTTTCGATATATCGATATTTCCGATATATCGTATAGAACGTGTTTTGCCCTCCAACCCCTGGCACCCGCGTGTTCTCTATATGCGCATACTGAACGAAAGCCTCGGTGTATCAAGTATCGAAGTCGTACCGGGACACATGGGACACAGCAGTGCTCGTACAGCAGTAGTGGTGGGATAATATTTATTTGCAGAAGAAGTAGAAAAGGATGCATCGAAGAAGGGGCTGAAACTCTCGACCACACCTGCCTACTACGTAAGAAATCCACTTGGGTTGTGTTTGTTGTTTGTCTTATATATGTGGGGTCTGGGTTATATCGTGTGCCCGAACTCCGAAAGTAATTAATTAACTCTATTTCTGGTACGAAATAATAAAATTGGAAATGCGATCTACAGTAATTATTTTTTGTTTTGCGTTGACGCACTAAAATAAACACAAAGATTGCCATACCGGCACATTTACGCATGCGCCACTCCAACGCGCTACATTATGCAGCAGAGCAGAGCAGTGCAGAAGTTGGGTGATGTTGAACAAGCCTCCATGAAACCCTTAGCAAGAGAACTGACGCAGTAATTTGCGCTTTCTCGGCTTGCCCGTTTTTCCATATACTCTGATGTCTTATTTCGAGTGGCTTAGAAGACACAAGTGTACAGAGGGGGCCTATTAAGGTATATCGTCGTTCGAGAAGGCGGTAATGCTGAACGACAAGATGCGYATGGGGCAACCGCCATATAGACCACCATAGCGGACCCCTCAGGCAGCTACGCTATTCAGGGAGCTACCCCTATCAGGTATTTGCCTAACAGAAAGCATCGTGCGTGGGCGAGGCACTACGAATGACAAAATGCAGGGATCTTGCAGCGGTGCTTCTCCCAGTGGCCAGAAGTCAAGAGCTAGCAATCGATGGGTAGATACGAGGTTGAGATCACGTACGAGTATGCTGAAGAATGAAGACGGATGGGTACGACGGAGGCCCGTTCGAACTTCTCGACTTTTCTGAACGCACGAGCCCCACCTTCTTCGGCGAAGGCAGGATGGCCATCAAGCGCAGCCTAAGCAGTCCAGCAACAGCATGGCTCAACAAGGAGGGGCCAGCGGGGACGAGTCGTACTAGTCGACAGCAGTCGTCGAATTTGCTCGTTTAATTCAAAGGCCTCGTAACATGGCGTATTGCTTCTCTGTAGTGTGTTTCGGCGGTCGCCGCAGCAATTAATCTCAATGCAAGTGGTGTGACGCTCCTGCGCTCTTGTGTTTGCAAATACTGTTGACTTAGCTCACGTACTCTTCGACCTTGATCCTTCTGAGGCTCTGGATCTTTGGGTCAGAGGCACTCTTGCTGTAAACTGTATGCACTCAATAGGGCTTCCCTATGGTACCAAAGCCCAAGGCAACCGCCCTATCAAAGCGGTTTCGAGAGGGTCAAAACTCTACACTAACTTATATAGGCCACTGTACGTACGAACAGTTGAGGTACGTACTCCTAGTTGATCAAAGCGACCATTACATTTCAGGCCAAAGTGAGAGTGGGTCAGTCACACATATCAGCACAACAGAAAGGTAGATGGTGGATTACGGACCGCTTGCTCCGATAAATACAGCTAGCCACAGCAGTACAGCGCAGATGGGTGTATCACCCACGCACGGTGTTACCTGCTGCTGGTGTTTATGCAGAGTAGTAACGTTGTGCTCTCTGCATGTTCTGTTTTTACCTGTCTGTGGTATACCGATATGTCTGCGCTCTCCTGTGTGTGCGCATGACCAGCTTGTGAAATCAGGGCAAACAACAGGACATTACGTATTATTTACTGGCACGTACGTACAAAAAAAGCCTCACGCGGAGAAACCAGGGAAATCGGCTTATCCACTCCCGCGGGAAAAAAAAACTTTGAGCGCCCGCCACGCGAGCTACAGTGCTCGGATCGAGCTCAAACCTCGACCAATGTGTCCGGCCGGGCCTCCCGTGTCGGGGTACTTAGGGTTTTGCCGAAAAGTGCTCGTGCGAAGAGAAAAGTTGCGAAAAGTGCGAAAATTTCACAAACATAACTATACATATATATATATCGAATTCCATTCTCGTTCGATATCCAACACTAATGTCATGATACGTGAGGTTAGAAAAAAATAGGCGTTTTTGTCGTGTAACTTACAAAAAAATAACGACGCAACCGCAGCAAGGCAAGGGGGGGGGCAGCGGCGGCGGAGTTGGGACCCCCAAGATAGCGATCAAAACAATGACAACTCTTAGTGTTATCAGCCGTCTACGTGCAGCGCGAGCTCCCCGCAAGAACAGAGAGCATCTTGTTGCGCCGGTGTCGTACGGCTGCTTGCTTTGTATTTCGGACACCAACTTGTGACGCATACTATGGTTGAGGTGCACCGTGTTTTTGCCTTCAAAGGGCGGTCACTTGAGGAGCTTTATACCTCACCCCAAAAAAAAACTGATTTTGGACGAAACTAAAAGTGCTATATACCCGATGAACAATACACTCGGCCATGTATACAAATGAACGATATTGTGCAACACCAGAATGGACAAAATCCGACGGTTTTGGGTTAAGGAACCCGATCATTTCAGAAAAAAAAAAAGTTTCAGCCGAAAAAAGGGCTACCTCTACCGTAGCGCGCGTCCTGTATCCCCCCTCAATCATGCAGCGGTGGTTGCTGTACTCGTCAGTTTGTATCGTCCCCTTTCCCCCCCCCCGCTGAAGTCTCAAGAAAAGGGTTAATGCTATACGCGCACGAGAGCAACACGGCGAATGACAAGAGTGCCCTTGCTCGCCAGGGAAATGGTCATGAGTTGGATGGAGCCTGTACAAACAAGCCCGAGGTTGTATTAGAGGGGCCAGTGAGGGGCATGGACAAACAACCTCTTCGAAGTGCGCTGGGCAGGGGGGGGGGGGCTTTACCAGAGGGTCGAACCCATAAAACTACCAGATAAAGTACTCAATATATACTTCGAAGTATTGCGATTAGTTTTTTTGGTTTTCTTGTGTGTTTGTGTGTGTGTTTTTTTCTTCATGTTTTGTGTTACCAAAACTCACCCCGGCCTTGACCCCAACCCTATATAACCCTAACCCTAACCCTAACCTAAAGCTAGTCGTGAGTTTTGCATTTCCTCAAACACTTTTCGGAACTTAATTTTGTTTTACCAAGTAGACGTTTCCCATACTTTATCTGGTATCGTTTTAAATATCAGGTGTTCATTTCGAGGTTCCTTACTTGCAGCCTGCTCCCATAGATAGAGAAGAAAACTAAACATCGGGGTTGCTAAGTTTAGCGTTCACCAGCAGGATTGTTTCGTCCTCTCCAGAGGTAAAACTCGAACGATCTCTATTGTAAGCAGGTGCCTGATAATAGTGATAAGGACAGTTGTGCTTGTATCGACTGCTGTTGTACGTATCTACTAAGCTACACACACGTCAGCAAATTGAATCACTGTGCACAAACACCCGCGATCGAAGCATCACACGCAGCTTGCAAAGATTGAGGTTCGAGGAAAGGTTCGATACCACAGCTGAGGAGTTGAGGTGCCTTTCCACCTTTGTAAATTCGCAAAACCTCAGCAGAAACCTGCCCTAAAGGACAGGATTATTAGAGAAAGGGAACCTTCCGAGAATATTCCGTGGTTTGTTCGTCAGATATAATTACGCGTGTTGGTTCTATTCTGTGTGCTTGTTTGATAATTGTACTGCTTTATGGTAGCCATTGTTTGGTTCATCGCGTAGGTGGAACTACCAAATGGATACAGCACGGGATGGTGCTGGTAGAGCGGTAGAACACGCGAACAGACAATGCTGCCACAGCTGCCCAGACGATTCTGGGCCAGACATACCATGATTAGTTGAGGTACCTTTTCACCTTTGTAAATTCGCAAAATCTCAGCAGAAGCTTGCCTTAGATGGGTATTTTTTATATACGGGGAAATGACTTCAAAACGTATTCGCCTGCGCCTCTAAAACGTTTCGCCCGCAGCGAAATAATGTACCGGTAAATTTTGGTGTTGCAGCAAGCCGCAGCACCCGCCCAGGGCGCGTGCTTCCCCTAAGCCCGATTCCGCCGATTCGCGTGCACCGGCGAAACAGCGCAACACCTGAAGCCTACCCCCTGCCGTGCTCGTCTTGCTTGGTCTCGCATTCGAACGCCCCCGATGATTGCTCCCCTGTTTTCCCCTCGATTTCGACACATACGCACTCTGTTCAGTCAACAACATGTGGGCACGCTACCTGCTCGTCTACCTCTACGCGGTGTCAGACGAGAACTACGACGACGACGGCATGGTGAGCAGCAGCAGTAGCAGCAGTAGCAGCGGCGGCAGCGGCACGTAACGCCTCTCGCGTGTTCACGTCAAGGTGTATCGGTAGCCAATAGCCACATTTAGATGGCCAGGAGAAGATAATGGACGTATTATTGAGGTCGTATGTAGCCTGTAGTCGCGTTTAGATGGGCAGGAGAAGATATTGGGCGTATTCTTCAGGTAGTATATAGCCAATAGCCGCATTCAGATGAGCAGATGAAGATGATGGGCGTATTGTTCAGGCAGTAGTACGTACCAGGTCGTAGCCAATAGCCACATTTAGGTGAGCAGGATAACATACGGTAGTGGTACTATTATCCGTCTTTCAACGTCTGTTGTGTCTTATGTTAATGCCCCGCCCCGACCTCGGGGTGGGCCCAAGATCGCCAGGACCTACAGCTTGCCAGCGGTGGCGACACGAGCCTCCGCCTCGAGAGATGGAAACCCCGACACCTATGGAGGGCGGCGTGGGGTAGTTGTGATGTGTTTTATCTTCAATCCCTGTTTGTTCCACGGGAAAAGCAGGGCATGGGCATCACCATAGCATAGAGCGCAATGGCTCGTACACTCTGGGAAGTTGAGAGAATGAGCCACGAATGGGTACGCAAAGTGCGCCGACAGAGTGAAAGAGGGTAAATACCGGAGTTGGCTGGAAGGTGCTCTCAGTCGACGGAAGCCGCAGCGTGTACCGCGCTACGAAACGGAGAGCCCATACTCCCTCAGGAAGCATGGGAAATAGGGCAAGTCAAAATTAAGTTGGGGGGGGTCGGACCACGCGTCGGTTGCCATGGAAAGCAGCACGCGAGACACGCGAGGTGAGACAGGCGGACAAAGTGGTGGTGGTATGTACTGTACCAGGTAGCAACCTACAGCTTGTGCCGAAGCGATGGAGGCCCTGCCGTACCGACGTTTAACGGGGCTCTCTTCCCAGCATCTCACTCGAAATGCTTGACCAACAACGCACCGATTACCCATTATGACCCCCCAAAAGACGCCATGCGAGAGCGTCGAAACGACCACCAGAAAATAGCGACTATCAATAGTATTTGCGGAGCTTGTACATAGTACGGCGAAACAGTGGGTGGCTACGTTTACCTAAACCGCCAAACGGGGGATTTTCGCGACGATCTCCCGTTGGGAGGACTACCGCGGCGTTTTTGTTTATCAATCCGCCGGAGGATGTAAAGGAAAACAAAAAAATGAACTCAGAACTCATAATCAGGACGGCTGGATACTCATTGGCACCGCATGTCAACATGTCTTTAAGTAGTAGACGACCTGCAGGTGTACCGAGCCACGGAGGGATGTAAGGGAAGCTTCGTTTTGGGAGTTGAGACTGTACTACTGTGGACAGCTGCAGCGAACAAGGGAGGCAGGCGGGCCTGGGAGATTGTAAAAGGAGCTGCTTTTGTTTTTGATGAGCACGCTGCACACGGAGGGGGCGGCGAGGACCCGCACGTGCCACGCTTGGCGGCCGGAGATAGTAAAATAATAGTGGTGAAGGGGAAGGGTGAGGCGGTACAGCATCGGAAGCGACACTGCGGTTGTCGTGAGACTCCGAGGGAGCTGGCAGACCTTGTGACAAGGCTCCAGACAGACTAGTTGTAGTAGACGAAGCCGTCGCTGCTGCTGCTGCTGCTGCTGCTGCTGCTGCTGCTGCTGCTGCCGCTGCTTGTTTCGGTGACCACCCCACCCGTTTTGCGTATGTTCTGTCTTCGATCCGGAATTCGGAGAAACTCTTTGAAACACCCTCGCGTAAATACGATTGCTTGCGAAGCAGTACGCAGCACCTTTTGTTATCTCTAAGAATAGTTACAGCACGCTTGCTTACGGCAAAACCGCTTTTCTCGCTCTCTTCTTGGCTCCAGAAAAACTACATCAGCATTACGGACGCGACGGGCATCTCGACGAGCGAGTACGGGATTCTCGTCGGTTACGGGTTCTCCTTCTGCTACGTGAGTTTGCGTGTCCATGCACCTGGGTGTGTGTGCTGTATGTTGTGTGTGCTGTGTGTGTTGTGCGCTGTGTACCGCATTGTTTGCACCGCCGTAGAGCCCCTTGTGCCGCATTTGGCTGCTCGCTATAAGAGATAATGTTTTCGATCAAAGACCAGGTACATTACCTACTGATCTACCGTTGTGTACCACAGTAATAGCTATCCGTAACACGACCCCTTGATGCAGGTAGTATAGAAAAATTTGACATTTTCATCCGTCAAATGGGACTATCCAATAGCTTGGTTCTGTGTTTTCCCGGAAAGCTCCACTCTCATCACGTGTCTGCAGGTTTACTTACATGCAGCATCGGTTACTTTGTCGAAACAAAGCTTCATTGCTCTTTCTCCGCGTCGAAACAACATGAACCGTTCGTGCCTCGCTTTAGACGGGTGACCAATGCTTCTACAGCTAATGCAATAACTACAATGCTTACCCGTGCAGCGTAAATGCATACTACAGCTGTGTCAGGAATGAAGGATGGGCGATAACGTAAAGCGAAAAAAGTCATCACACGCCGACCTTAGAACCCGCGCGGGTTTTGCGATATACTTACCAGACGGATACACTAGGTACGATAATACACCGTACGCTAACTACTACGACGCCGTAATTGGCTCAGGTTTTACTTCTGAAAGGATACCAGTTGGACAGGAGTGCAAACTATCATAGCTTGTCTCTGAAACGCAATCCTCGCATACTGCCATGGTGTTGTGCTGCCCGAAGAGTAGATGTATTCTTGAAAACAGGTTTGTGTTAGAGAGAGGCAAGATTCCTTGCTTCTAAAAGTCGCAACCGCATCTCGAGAATAAGCAATACTTCAACGACCACTGTGTTGACCAAATAATGAAAATAACTTCAAGTTAGCAGCCTACCACGCCCCCCCCCCCCCCGTTAAAGACACATGTGGCGGCTTACAAGACAAATATTGCCGCCAAGCTGGTGTAATCCCAGGCCATGCAGGTGTCCTCCTGTCGATCCAGAAAATTATGGTGCAGCGCCCCCAGACAGGATGCTCGCTAGTCCCAAGCGGCGATAACGTTTAGCGACCCCAGCAAACCATGTGCGCGCTCAGCTGGCCCAGTAGCGGATATGGTCTCGAGCGGATGGATCCAGAAGCGAGTTTCGGCGACAAGCCTAGCGGAGTGCCGGTATCGATGATGATACAGTGATACAAATTTCTCCCCGGCGACCCCAACTGATTGTTACTCTGAGCCCATCCGAGAACTACTTTGGCGACCCCACGTTGCTGTACTTTGGTGACCCCACGTTGCTGTTGCGGCGACCCCTGGTCCGCCTTGTCTTGGACCAGCGGGAGCAGAAAGAGAGCTCCTGGAGTCCCAAGGACAGTGCTGTAGCGGTTTCGGAAGTTGTGTTCCAGCGGTTCCAAGCGCTTATGTTTGCAGCCCTCCCGTGAAAATTCTTTTCGGCGACCCCGGGCTGAGGCGATCCCTGGTGATGATGATGCCCGGTTGGCCTCTGTCCAAAGTGATGCTATTATGCTACATGGTTTCTCGAGCAAAACAATTGGAGCCTCAATTGGTGGATGCTGTCGACTAGCTTATTTTACTCCGATGCCTGAAATATTTCTTGGTGCTGAGTGGGAAGCAGGCGTTCTTACTCCGGGGTTGATGCCGCTGAACGGCTTGCTGCCCCACCCAAGGCGTTGGTAAGTTTGCCATTCATCTTGAAATATCCCACATTTTAGGTATTCTCTCGTACGGTACATTAGCCAAGTCGCCTATGTTCCGCAAATCAAATCGGTGAAGGACCCCCCCGCAATCGATCGCTCTCTCGACTACCCCCCCTCACCCCCCGCGCCCCCCCCCCCCCTCCAGGTAGTTTTCGGTCTCGTCATGGGCCGCGCGGCCGACGTTTACAACCGCAAGCTGATCGTCTTCTACGGACTGGTTATCTGGAGCTTCGCGACCTTGTGGCTGGGGCTGTCAAACAACTACACCCAGCTGTTGCAGTCGCGGATCCTCCTCGGCATTGGGCAGTCCTTCTCCATGCCGGCCTCGTTCTCGATGATTGCCGACTATTTCCCCGTCGAATCCCTGGCTCAGGTGAGCGCCCGCCAAGCTCTACAAGGGTTTCCATATTGTTTGTGGCCTAGAGAGTATGGGGGGGGGGGTGAGGCTACTGCTTTGTTCCCGGCGGTCAAGCCGATGTCGTCGGTTCCTATACAAAATTACGAAAACACATAATGCGAGTCAGCTTTTCAGGCTGCTATGTAGGTACGCCGTTTGTGCGTTTTCTTCAATATTCGAGAAGGGTGAGTAGGCCGGTCGCTGCTTCTTGCGGTAGTTGGCTGTTTTCTATCTTCGAACGAGCAATCGATATAAAAAGTGAAGCGATAAGCCCACGGCGTCGACAAGCGCTGGAAGGAAGGAAGGAAAGCCCGTCGGATTTCCGTTTGCCTTCCCAGCTGCAGGCCACGGCCCACGCCGGCGGATACGCGCAATCCTGCACGGCACCGTAAATCAAGCTTACCGATCCCCTCCCTCCCTCCCTCCCTCCTTCAACAGGCCAACGGAATTTACGTGGCAGGAATTTACATCGGAGGAGGCCTTAGCTCTCTGAGTATCGCCATCGCCGAGAGTATCGGGTGGAGGGGGAGCGCTTACGCGGTCGCGGCCGGCGGTTTCGCGCTGGCATTCCTTTTGCGCTTCACAGTAAAGGAGCCCGTGCGCGTCCCCGCGGCGGCTCCTACGGCCACGCCGGAGGATTCCGGATACCACAAGGTTGGCCAGGGCGCGCGGGATCCCGAGAGAGACCAAAACTTCACCATCAAGCAGAGGTGAGGGAATTGGCGCGGAGAGGTAGGGGTGGGTTGATATAGATAAATATGGGACGGGAGGGGGACGGGGTTGTTCGGTGGGGGTGGGTTGTTTTGCATGGTATCATAGCCACGGTTATATGTTGTGTGTGTTTATGTAAATCGTTACAAATACGTCAGCTGTGAGTTCGACCGATGGAGTGTATTGAAAAATTTCGGTGCCTGGTGTTAGCAAAGCGTTTCGGCTTGTTAGTGTGGGGGTGATACACTTGTAGCATGCCTGCGCAGGGCGTTCTCCAAACCACAAAGAGCGCTTCACCCTGGGGGCGCTTGCACATGAACACAGCAATCCTGCTTCTCTGGCATGCCTAGCGTTGTAGTTCGTGCTGTCAAGCTCGAATCCGGAGCACCACGTAGTACGTGTTGTGGCGCTAAAAGTGCGTGTCGGTCTACTCGATGGAGGGGAGTGGCACCCGTCTCGCTCTTATTTGGTAGCCCCGACCGTGGAGGTCAACGCCTGCCCTTGAATATCTGGAGCCCCCCCCCCCCCTTTCGCGCTTGGTGCAAGCAAGGCCTGCCTGATGGTTGAAAACCCGACGTGCTCCTTCCCGGTATCGTAGGGATGGGAGGGTCTATGGTCATACACCTACGACCACGCATGGCAGGAGTACCCCCATACAACTACGACCATGCATGACATGGGTACCCCCACGCTCATCCTTCTCCTCGTCCTTCTCCTCCTCCTCGCGTCTTGGCCTGATCGTGTGGTGACGTCTTCCTTGCCGTTGTCTCGCCCTTGGCTCGGTGGTGACGATGACGGTGGTGGTCATGGTGGAAACTTGTTAAAACACCCTGACGTGTGAATGAAGCCTGGCGCTCATATTCGGGGAGCCATTGTTCCTCCTGATGATCTTCGGAGGGATGGTTCGCCTCATGGGGGCGTTCACCCTCGCGTCTTACCTGCCCGACTTTTACGGCCAAGTCTACCCGGACTACAACACCGTATGTGAGAAGAGAGGGGGCGATTTTCACGAAGCGCGATGCAGGGGGTGCAAGCAAGCAGGCATGCGCGCCGTAGAGTCGGAATAGAAGGTGGAACGCTCCCGACTCACGGCCGTATTATACAAATCTCAAAGAGCATAGCACCACGCGTTGACTTAAGGTCAAGTAGTATAGCTAAATATGCTTAAGCCACAGTGCCAACGAAACACCATTAAATAGGACCAGTATCAGGTACCAGGTAGTAAGCAATTTCTTCCTGTACTTGCCCAATGTATTTGTTGGTGTTGGACTCTGTACCGTGCAGCCAGGATCGTCTCGTCCAGGCAAAAAAACTCCATGCATCGGAAACAAACCAGGGGGAAACTAAATCGAGACACGCTCGTTGTTTTTTTTTCGTCGGTCTATCTGTCGACAAAGGGAGGGTGTGTGTTCTCATGTCAAGCATGGCCGTAGTCGTATGACTATAGGGAGGGCGGGTGTATACATGTATGTGGCAAGTTTGTTGCGGTAACTGGTGCAGCAATACCACTCTCCAGGCTCACCCAACGACTACTTGCCTGCTATCCCGCTTTCTCCTTTCCACACGCGCACTCTTCAGGCTCACCCAACGAATGCTTACGTGCTCCCCCGATTTCCCCTTCCTATACGCGCACTCTCCAGGCTCACCCAACGACTACTTACCTTCTCCCTCGCCTTCTCCTTCCTGCACGCGCGCGTTTTGTTTTCGTGCGTTCGACGTTTATTTTTCTGTGGGCGTCATTCCAACAAAAATAACAAAACCATAAATAATGACGATTGTGACGGTTTTTCAGATAGCTACCTGAACGCCACGGTGGTATCGATCGGCGGGGCTCTGTCGTCCTACCTTGGGGGGTATGCGGCAGACAGGTGAAAATAAAAAACAGACGCAAACACCCAACACCAAACCAAAACATTAACCATCGAGTTAAACACAATTACTTTCAAGTATATACTGACGGAAGTCGCTCGGACCTTCGCCAAACACGCACGACCTTGAGCGTTGGAGATTGACAAACCAAATACCGGTCTTTTCGATGGACGAGGTTGGCGTCACTGCACCCGCTCCCTGTACCACTTCCGATGCGGTCTGTCTAAAGAATCCCCTGACATTCTTCGAGTCCGCGATCTCCCTGACAGGGCAGAGAGCACCACGTTAGAGAGGTCGACGAGCGATGATACTCGGAAGTCACAAAAAAAAGTATCTGGCTCAGCACCTGCTGGCCAGCTACTCACGAAAAATGACTGGTCCAGCAACTGTTGGCCAGCTACTACTTGGAATAATAGGCACCTATATTGCCAAAAGTACGCGTGCCTGTCGTCTGGTTTCGTCGGTAGTGCTGTTAAAGAGACCTATATTCTCGTGTTTGCCGTCGGTCGTGCTGTGAAAACACCACCCTTGCGTGTGACGCCGTCGGTAAAAGGTGGGAGAGAGCCGGCGAGAAGAAGGCGCGGCTGTACATCCCCGCGATCGGGGCGCTCTTGGGGGCTCCGGCGTTCTTCATGGTTGTCGTCAGCCCGAGCTTCTACGCCTCCATGTTCTTCCTGTTTGTCGAGTGAGTCCTTGTTCGTTATTTTTCGGAGCGGGGGCAGGGAAGGGTTTGTTTTTCTGCTGTACAATCAAACGAAAGGCGAGTTATTGCTCTCTCTCGCAATCGAAAGAAAGGCAGCCGAAGCAGGGTTTTGTTGTCTCGGGTACGTTTTGAACGTCGTCTAGAGCCGATTTCCACCAAACGAAGCGCTGTCTTGCGTCCGAAACCAAAAACCTCGCGAGGGTGGCAGTCGCGACCAGCACAGCTATTGTATGGAGCACGGGGCGAGGATCGTTTCCCTCACGCCGTCTCCCTCCGTGCACTCGCGTATATATGTACTGCAAGGGTGTGCTGGGTAAGGCATATCGGTACCCGGGGCATTTTTGGTGGTCCTACCGAACTTACCGAAGTGTCGGGTACCGGTATCGAGTTCGTACCGAACCATACACCGGAGTGTTCGGTTGGGTATTGAGGCCTCGCCGAACCACTTCGGCAGGATGAACACCCCCGTTATTATTCTCATTACCGAATTATCACGTACCGATGGTGAGGTGGTGCCGAAATTACCGGAATGTCGGGTACTGTATTGGAGTCGTACCGAACATACCGATATGTCGGATACTGGTGTCGGGTTCGTACGAAACCTTGCCGGAGTGTTCGGTACGATCGTACCGGACCTTACCGAAGGCTTCTGTAGGGTACTTCCCGAACAAATACCCCCGGTATACTTGGGTACGTACCCCGTACCCTACCCAACGCACCCTTGTAATATACGTAAAATATACGTCTATCGTGAAAAATTGCGATACTGCCCATCTGCGACCCAACCAAACTTTCTTCTTCTGCGTGCTCGGCATGTCATGCATGTCTCCCCGCAGGTTTCTGGTGGCGGAGTGCTGGTACGGTCCCCTCATCTCGGTTCTGCAGAAATTTCTCCCCCCGCGTGCGCGGTGAGTTTTACCTATAGGTTTGTCCTGCGAGAGAAAACGCCAGCGGTAGAACGCCGGAACTCCCTTGACAAGAAAGAAACGCGAGACTATCAAGGAGTGTGTAGTGTGTTTGTGTCCTGGGATAACGTATCACCCGGGGGTGAT
>MEHQ01003935.1:291796-329849 GCA_008828725.1 Saccharina japonica
GGGTCGGCCCTCTTACTTGAAAGCGGAGGCGTTGTTACGGGGAGTCTCGGAGCTGCGTGTCCACGGGAAACATCCTGCCTGTTGCTACATGACTGGCCAATATCTGGAGGTATGGACAGACGGCTTGGCTGTTTGCGCGTGAGCGGGCCCGGTTCCGTCCCGGACTTCTCCCACTCTGTCTTTCGGTGGTGGCTTCATTTCTCGCCTGAGCGACGCTAGGAGTTGTGTCAGATATCCACACATTTTTTGCTTGCGCGACGCTAGAGTTGTGACACATATCGCGCTTTTTGCCGACACGCTGGTGTCAGAGGTGGCGGGGTCAAGAGGTTCCGTTCCCAGCCGATATGAGTTAGTTTCCTATTTGCATCACGTTATAATCCTAGCCTCTCGGCCTAATCCACACCAACAGAAGGCCGTGTGGCGCCGTCCGCTCGCGTGTGAGTCTGCTACACTCGGCCTATCTTTGTGCGCGACAGGGATGGCAGACGAGTGAGCACTGCGCTCGCTTCTGCGTGTTGATGATGTGCATCCAGACACCCGTCCTTCCGTCGGTTGCGCCCTCCCGTCGACATGAGATCAACCATGGATATTCCGAGTCACACCAGTGAAACTGTCAATATGGTTGCGAGTAGCCTGTCCCCGAACCGTGGGTGCAGTATCAAATTGGATCGAGGCTATTATTAATCGGGTGAGGGGGCCTTCCGAGAATATTCCGTGGTTTGTTCGTAAGAGATAATGCGGCACGTTGGTTCTGTTCTGTGTGTGTGTTTGATAATTTAACTTATTCATGGTAGCCATTGTTTGGTTCATCGCGTAGGTGGAACTACCTGAGCTTTCGCGCCGAATGTCCGGACGATCACGTATGCTACCCCGCGGGCGACGGCTGCATCTTGGGAGAGAGGAGGCCCGATCGCGATCTCTGTTGCCAGTTCAACCCAGGAAACCCCTCGGGGTTTCTGAGCACAGTCAAGGCCATGCACACACTCGCAGCGACTACTGCGACAAATCGAGGCACCACATGTAGAGGTTTTATCCACGATCTAGGCTTGCTGATCCCGACACAATACTCAGCCAGCAACATTTACATTTCAAAGACAACAGTATAGCCATAACCGACGATGAACCTGATGCTTGCGTCTCACGTTGGAAGCAACAGGATTGTCCCGACTCCGTTGCAAATTAAATTGATATCTCTAGGGTGCAAGCTTTTTGAAAATATTTTTGTCGTTCTCGACGGGCTCAACGACATTTCGATGATGGCCCAACTTGACTTTTTCAACTTCACACATTTTTGTTTTTTTCATCAGGTCAGGTCTTCCCAGGGCACCTTACGAGGTCCCTCGCGACATCCTAGATGTCTCAAGAAACAACATGCTTTCACGTAGTGGTTCCCCGGCAGACGTTCCTGGAACTCTCACCGAAGATCGCCTTTAGGAAATGGTTGTTGGAAAATAAGAGGCAGACGTCGATACACCATGCAAGGCGGTTCTCGAAATGCACGATGTTGATATCGGCCACGCCGTCGCACAAGCTTGCGAAGTCAGCGGTTTTCGCGGAAAGATAGTCTGTGGCGGGATTGTGGCGATCGCAGAAGGCGTTTTTAACGGCATAGTCGTATCTGCCATAGACTCGGCCACCACGCACGATCCCCCACCCGACGAACCATGGACTGTTTTGCGCACCTTCAACTTTCCGAAGGCAGTGATGATGACCATCGAGCGGGTTTGATCGCCATCAAACAGAGGGTTGTCGGCAACGAAAACAGCGGCAACCAACGGCGCTCAGCTCGAATGCGCACTGGCCCAACAATTGGACGCGGAGGAAGGCGGTGGCGGTGATTTCAGGCACGATAGGGGCACGGGGCCGGTGCGAGAGCTCTTGTATCCGCTGCACGGTTTATGTTGGTGGACAACGACCTGGTCGTTGTTGGTGGCCGCGATTATGCCGTTGAAACGCCTTCGGTGATCGCCGTCCCCGTGAACCTCATGGCCGCCTTATGCCCCCCGGTTAGCCAGGGACATTTCGCCGTACGCGGCACGCGTTTGGCGCGAAATACGTGGTTTCCCGCTGCGAGGCTATGCTGCGGTAGAGGTGAACCACGTTTCTTCCGAGGCTCCTCAGTTGAGGCACTCAATACTAATAGTAAGTCAAAAATTGATTTTGGAGGGAAATGCAAGTAAGCGCGACTGTTATAAGGATTACCCTGGGCTGGGTAATCGATCGATCTTTTACCCCTATAGCTCAGCAGGTAATACCCTCACATTTGGCGTCGTCGGCAGGACACGGGTTCGAATCTCACTTCGAACGTTTCTTTTATAGAAACGCTTGCGCGTGCGTCCCCCAAAAAACACGGCTCCCTGGTTCCCCAGGTATTGAAACGAAGCGGGTAGGTCAACGTACGGCCGTATACGGTACGGACGTCCCAAATATCCCGCGGTTCAGAGGGGGGAAGAGTGTTATAAGGATTACCCTGGGCTGGGTAATCGATCGATCTTTTACCCTTATAGCTCAGCAGGTAATACCCTCACACGACCCGGTGAAGAATCCCATGGCCTACATAAAATAAATAAAATTATTGCATCACAATAATGAAAAACCGGCGATTTTGAGGTAAGGGGCCGCCCATCAGTCAGAAAATATTTCAGCCAAAATAAGGTATACCTCTATCGCAGCACGCGTCTGCGGGTTCAAGTGTTTCACAACTTGTTGTTGTTGCATTCTAGGTATATAATGACGTGACGTGCTCGAAGTATATGACCCTGTCCTCATGTATCATCAGAACGACCCACTGGATCTACAGCAGTGGCTGCCGATGCCGGTCCTGTATTCAAATATTCGGGGGAAATTCCAACTCTCGTGAGAAACAATGCGAGCTCGGCGAGGAGCTAAATAAACTCGATGGAAAACACGAGTCTTGTAGTCAACGGAGGCAACCGAAAACTTGACTCCTTGCTACAAGAAAACGGATTTCAAGCGCTATCCGAGGATGGCATGGAGAATATTAACTTAAAGAGAGGATCATTTTGAAGACTGGAGAGGTTGCTTCAAACACAGGAAGGGAGTCTCGACCCGTCGTTTGCAATTCTCACTCTATCGTGATTGACGAAGAGGCCCAGAGGGTACCAAGCGGGGTGGTGCGACGTGAGGTAGAGTCTGCACAACCTGATGCCGACAACGTTCGAGCCGATAATTACAAGCAGGACATTGTCGGATTTATTTGATGCGAAAATTGCGCAGCTCACGCGACGGAGCGAACGTGATGTTCCACTCAACCAGGTCAAGGAGGTCCTGACAAGGCTGTTCGAACAAAGTGCCAACACTTGGGCCCATCAGGTCAACGTAGTACCCAGTACGCAGTACGCAGTACGCACGTACGTAAGTAAGTGAAGTTTTACGAACCCTAGGGAAATTCTACGTTCATTACTGGACGGTTGGAAGCCACCCTGACAAAAAATCCCGCATAATATCCCACAACGCCCTAGAACTGCCTGCCCTAGGGCCTGCAGATCGAAGAGAAAGCGAAGCCAGCTTGTGCGGTCGACAGTCAGCAGGGGGCACCGACGCTGATAATGCCGTTGGTGGACAAATATACCTACCCGTAGAACCTTCATCTGTTTCGATGCATGATCTGTGCGCAATTTGCGAACGATTTTTCTGCTCGTACTGACTCTTGCGCGAGCGGCGTTTGCTTGCCAGGGTGCGGGTGGGGCGCGTAGCTCAAGGCGCAGAGCTCCGCTGAAGCCGAACGTTGCCCCAGACTGCTTGTACGCGTATCGGCGATCGATTCTCGCTGCGCGCGGTATGCGCGTCGGGTTTGGGGGAACAAATTGCCGTGGGTTGGAGCTTTTTTGGACGCGGGGTCAGCCAGACAGACAGACAGACAGGTTTGAGTTTCCGATATAGATAACCCTAGGCAAACCTAGGGAATTATAAATACGTCAGCTGTGAGTTCGAGTGGTCGATACTCAGCTTTACGAGCTTCGTAGGATGTTTGTTCTATATACGAAGTATGTCGTTTATAGTATTCGTGTGTGGTTCGTGATGTATTAGGTACACCCTGGTAGCTACTCCTCAGTTTTATAGCTAGTCGTTTGCGCGTGTTTTGTGTTTTTTTTTTCTCGTTGAGGACATAGGTAAATGACTCCCCTGGATGGTACCGACGCATGTTACGGCAGAGGTGCATCACGTTTTTTTTTCTGAGAATAGTCACTTGAGGAGCTCAATGTCTCACCCAAAAAATATTTTTTGGAGGAAAACAAAAGCGCTATATACCCGATGAACAATTCCATGGCCCAAGCATAAAATGTTGCAACACAAAAATGGGATTCGGACGATTTTGGGTTAAGGGAGCCCCGTCCTTCAGAAAACGATTCAGCGAAAAAAAGGTATACCTCTTATACCTCTATCGTAGCACGCGTCTACCCGGGTTTAAGAAAATGTGCGGGGCATCTAGAAACTGTTCCGTCGTTGGACGTCTGGAAGAATACTCGCAGCGTTCTTGAGAATGGTACGTAGTACGTGGAACGGTCACGGGCAAGCATCCGAGGATCGTTGCTCGGGGTCGGGGCAGTAGAGTCACTCGCTAACGTACATCTAGCCGTAGAGCCGAGCGTGTCGAGACTGGTTGCGCCCACCAAGCCCACAACCAATCTTCTCAGCTCTGTCTGATATTTTGTGTCGTATTTCATCTTGGCCCAGAGAGAGTCTTATTTGCAACATCATACATTGCTTCGGCGAGAAGCTCATGAGCACGCCTAACGGCGGCTCGTGCCAAGCCTCTGGACTACATAGCACGTCCACCACAATGCCACAAGCGGACGCCGTTCGCCAACAGGTAGCGCCCTGCTATAGGAAAACAATGGGTTCATTTGTGTGACTTGTCCACGTGGCGTTGGGGTAATACTTCGATTGGTGGTAAATTTTGATTTCCCGCCCGCCCCCCCCCTATAATAATACATTGTATATTTGTAGGTTGGGCTGGCGTCGGTTGGCGACCACGCTGTAAAACATGCCTCTCACTGCATGAGTTAGACAACCAGGGTACCGTTTTGTTGTTGTTGTTGTTGTTGTTGTTGTTTTTGGCGGTCACCAAGGCTGGCGGTCTTGTTAGATCATTTGTGCGGGGTTGAGAATCTCAACGCCGCACAAGGGGAATGATCGTATCACGTAGTGTGTATATGGTAACGCACCCAGGAGGCAGATACATAGTGATACCCATTGCTGTCTCTGGAAGTGGCCACACCAGAAATTAAATCAATTCATTGGAGGCTGTCGTCCATATGCATGTCCGCCTCAGAGGCGGTTCTTAGCAGGATGCAGCTCACCCTCCATGCGACTCGCCCAATACCTCACGGCGCTTCGCGCTTGGTGCAAGCAATGTCTGCCTGGTTGGTGAAAACCCAACGTGCTCCGTCCCGGCATTGTAGGGATGCGAGGGTCGATGGTCATACGACTACGGCCGTGCACGACATGAGTACACCCCCCCCCCCATCTCAATATTGCGTCATGTACGCTTTTATTCAGGAGGCCGGAGGAGCCGCCATCCAGCCAGGAACAGGCGCGGTACAACCGCACGCGCAGGGTGTGTAAGTATAGTTTCTGCTTGTAAACCCGATGGAGTGCGAGAGTGCAGCTTGAGCGTGGCTCGGTTGGAGAGGGTCCCAGCCGCCGGGCCCGGTCGTTTCGACCCTCGATTGTTGCACCGGAGAGGGTTAAGTTAGGCATCGGAATGCCTCGGAACCTTGCTTTTCGTTCTGATCCTGCCTTCCTAGCATTTGTCCGCAAGTTTTATGCTGGCCTCTCCTGCATGCAACAATACAGTGCTGCTACGTAAGACTTCGACAACCACCCACCGCGTACCCCCTTCATCCCCTGAATGTATACGTACACCCGTCTCGACTCTGCCCCACAGGCGGCTAGCTTCCTTAGCTGAGAACAACTCCGCTTTCAACGAAGTCGACAAGAACCTCTACCACGATACGCCGCCGCTCTCGTTGGTTGAGCTGGTTGAGGGTCACGTGCGAAGACGCATGCTACGATAGAAGTGCACCATGTTTTTTCTGAGCTCCTCACTTAAGGAGCGTCATACCTCACCGAAAACATGATTTTGGAGGAAAATAAATGTGCTGCCGGATACGAAATCTCATGACCGAAGTATACTGGAGTATTTCTTGTAGTTTTCACCGTCTCTAAAACGGCCCGTTGTGACCATTATCATGCTTATCGGTCTCCAACCGGTGGAAAACAAAAAAACAGACCCGAGTGTTACTCGTACTTTTCGTGAGTAGACACACATAACGGCAAAAAAGAAAAGAAAAAATGAAACGCTAAAAACAATGAACTCGTCAGCTACCTGGGATTCGAACCCTCGACCTCACACTCCAAATAACAAACCGTGGCTCTATCTCAAAAGTACTCTTGTATTCACACACAGACTGGTAGTTCCTCAGGAAAAAAGCACACTACCTGAGAACGCGTGCCTTAGCCAATGGCTGAAACCGCCGCATTGATTAAAACGGGACCAACAAGATACCTCGCAATACTAACATCCTGTCCAACAAGGAGGTATCCCCTCGGCAAGTATCACTTCAATGAAGATAACTCTGTAAAAACACCGAAAGGCGGGAAATACGCACCACTATGACTTGACCTCGTAAGCTAATATGTGTTGGTAAATGTCTGGTAATCGTATTGACAGTACTTGGAAGGCGTATCATAGATGGGAACCAGGGGTTCCCAGGTGGTCTTTGGCAACCACCAAGCCTGCCTTTTCAGTCTTTCATCGTGGGAAAAGGAATAACGCTGCTCTTCTTCTATCTCTAAGCAAACAGCACACGTGAGTACCAACGAGTACCCGTTCAATAGGCTGACCTGGCTAGGGATACTCTGTGTCCTTACCACTCAACGGAACAATGGGTCCGAGACGTTCGACACGAAGAGCCCCAGCTAGAGGGCACACCAACACCAGACGGAGAGATACGAAACATCACCAGGATCAAACTGGTCATTCATGATGCCGCGCTGATGACAAAGCCGTACTACCTGCATAACACAGAAGAAAGCACACCTCCCTTAGATACCGCAACCCCTACATGAGCACACTCGGTGATATATTTGGGCTGTTTTTTATCGTCGCTTTATCACCGGGGGTAAGTTGAATATCACACCCCCTGCGGAGGTGCGTCTGAAAACAGCATCAAACGCCAAATTTTTCACACCGCCTGGTGGATACCATTCATCCACAGCACTTGATACTACTTGTCCTACTGTGCCCTACGCCCCAACCGCCGGCGCCGGGTTAATAATACTACGTATGATGGATACATCTCGTGGCAATTGCTAACGGTAATTATATTGAGTGGGTCTAATAACGCTCCTTACGTAGCAACTATCACTACCGTTAGCACACCCCCTCAATATCACCCCCTCTCAATACCACACCCCTACGTCACCACACCCCCTAGCTGTGGGGCCACCGTGCATGGTGATTTATCACCGGGCACACGCTAGACACCACACCCCCTACAACAATAGCACACCCGGTGATAATATTTTTAAACGTCAAGTTGTTATCACCGAGGTTGTGCTTTCTTCCGTATTATACGGTATACCACAACAAGTACAGATGCAGCACTGCACCCTAGGTCTTCCAGTAAAAGCACAAGCATTCAACTTGGGGATGATATCTCCTGGGCCGGGCAGAAGGCCATCGCTCTGCAACATCCCCGCCTGCTCCGAGTATACACCGATGGGTTATACTCGACGCGGCAATACTATTAATAAAAGATCTAAAGAAGGCGCATGAAGAAAATACCTACGTTTTAACTTTTAAGCCTCTTTTGCTATACATGGCAGCTTTTCGGGAGGGCCAAGAAACGACCCGTCCCATTTAAAGCACCCTTTTCAACATGTTCTGGGGGGAAACGCCACATACCGTATTCCGTCCAGAAATCGAGTCTATTGGGTGAGCCCTGGGGTCACGGCCGCTCATGGTCCGGCAACTCACGATCGCCCGTGTCGATTGAACGGCATTCACAGTGAGGAACCACGTATTAGTTTTTTTCCTTGCAAAGACGGCACCCAACCTCGCCAATGCCTTACGACTCTGGGTAAATACAGGGGAAACTCTACTGTAAGGCAAACTACAAGATCAGCATCTGAGGGGTGCCGCCCCTGATAGCGTGCAACGTTTACGCTCTTTCCCAACTTTAATTTCGCCACCTATTTTCGCTGTGTGCACGGAATACAGGCAGGCCCGAAATCTTTGCACCGACAGATCAAGAGAAAGACGAATGCTACGATAGAGGTGCACCGTGTTTTTGCCTTGGAAGGGTGGTCACTTGAAGAGCGCTACACCTCACCCCAAAGTGATCATTAAGGGAGGAAAGGAAAAGCGCTATCCGATTGAAAATCCCATGGCCGAAGCAAACAAGGAACAACATTGCAACAAAAAATAATGATCAAAGTCCGCCGATTTTGGGTCAAGGAGCTCGATCATTCAGAAATCATTTCAGCCAAAAAGTGCTATCTCTATCGTAGCACGCGTCAAGAGAAGTACGGGCGCTCTTCTTGCTCTTTGGCCCGATCAGCGTCTTCCGTGCTACCTTCGGCCTTCCCGGGGTGTGCATCCGGACGGCGAGAAGGCCCAGACAATGATTGGGCACGGCGACACGCAAAGGCTATGCAACCGGCGCCGGCCGCTACCACCGCCGCCCCAATGACCGTGATTGCCACTTCCCACGCGGCGTCGAGCCACTTTCCTTCGTCCGAGTCTTCGTCGGCGCTTGCACTTGCATCGATTGGCGCAGGAGTAATTCCACCAACTGGGGAAGGGGTTGGAGGATCACCTTGACCTGGGCGAGGCGTTAAGGGAAGGTGGGGTGGCCGTGTAAGCGAGTTTTTCGTGGTCGTTTTGCATGAATTTGTGAAGCATCGAGATAGGACGCCCCATAGCGAGTTGAGGTCTGGTTTTCACCCCCTTTGACCTCAAATTTCCGATCTGGGCCACGCAGCAGCAAAGCCGTACTACGTAGGTTCTGTCACCAGCGTTTCGATTGGTAGATGATAAATTGCGGGCGAAGTAGACGCGCCCGATGACGTTCCATAACCGGCGTTTCCATGCTCATTTCTTGTACTCAAATGAATAAAACAAAACTCTGACAGCCACAGCACGTAACCCTGCAAGAACGTTCATGCTGAACATCGATATTATCAAGCGAAAGCCGCACAACGTCCCGCAACTGAAGCAACAGCACATAAATCGAAACCAACACATAGGTGGGGCAATAGTTTATCAACGTACTGACTGCTATGTCTGGCGGGTATGCGTTTGCGTCGGACAGCTGTCCCTTCGAGCGGGATTTGTGCTTACCATTTGCCTGAATATTGGTGAAGATTTGGGACCCTGTTGTTTCAAAGTCGGTCATGTTTTTGTTTCCGTTGAGGATCACTGGAAAAGCGTTGAAGGTGAGTCCGTCTGCGCACCTGTTTCGTGGCAAGGTCAAAGCTTCGGGTTAAAGTCTGGTTTGCCGATCAGACCACATTTTAGTACGCCCTTGCAGTCAATGCACAATGTTCTACACACATAATGAAGAACGTTGAAGACACAAAGTCGGGTAGCACATACATAGGAACCCTTCAACGCCTGATACATAGCTGGGGATAACTCCATGTGTTTCCAGAACCTCATCGTGTATGTGCACTACTCTGCCTACAACGGCCGGGAGCGCCTGATTTTGGATACTTCCCGACGAGGTCATGCCCTTGTCATCACAACCTACCCCCCGTGTGGCTAAGAAAGGTGTTTTGGCTACGTGAAACAACAGCAATCTAACGTTTGCCTCTACGCTACCTACTGACGACTGTTGCCGTGCAATTATCTCCGTGGTTCCTCCAGTATCAACATGAACACTCGTCGATTCTCAAGGCTGATTATCCGTTTGTGCCGCCTAACAAATGCGTAGAAACCACACGACGTAGATAGAAAGCAGGCAAGAGCGGCTGTAACGCGTTTAGGTATATTGTGGCCATTCTGAATAGGCCCTCTCTCTGCCGGATGCTGTGCTAGCGACGTTTCAGACCGGTCTTCTGCACGAATGATACACACGGTTCAGAGTGCCGGAGATCAGACAGGATCAACCAAATGCAAGCCTTGCCTCGCTGCTCCCCACTCACCACACAACGTCCCCGCCCGCCTCTTCCAGCCTCACCGCGATAGGGTTGAAGGGCAAGGGAAACGATGTTTCAGTCCATCCACCCTCCACGTCATTCATTTCCAACAGAACCGACTCTTCTTCGCCGATCGTTCCATCGCACTGAGAATTTGAGCAGAAGTGGGCCAAAACACTGGACGAGCTGGTTCCGGCGCAGGCCTTGACCCGTACGTCATACTCGTAGGCGCCTACGCGGAGTGAGGGAAGCGACGGTTTAGCTAAGAAACTCTGCACTGCTACTGCATGCGACGATACTGGAGTATGGCACGGCTGCTGCGTTCACTGCCCGCATTGCTCAATATGGACTCAATCGTACAGAATAAAATACTTTCAGAAAGTTGACAGTGTCCTGACATGCACACCCTTGCGATATAGGGAATGGACAAGCGGGCGAACAATGTGTGTGTCTCGGCTTCTACATTTCAGTGAAAAGTTGCTGTAACGTCTATCTCAGTTGTTCCACAAGCTGTCCAAACCATTCGTTCGTTCTTGATCAAGCGAGAGGTGCACTTCGAGCGATCCAAACCTGGCCTCGACTCTCAATCATCTCACCTAGTACCTGTTGATTTCGCAACGAGCGAAATACATTGTTTTCCCCCTGTATAGACTATTGCTTGCTACAACCTTGATATCAGGGTAGGAGGCTATCGAGGGGGCTTGGTTGTTGAGCTATAAATAAACATCTGACGAAAACGCCCCAAACACCTGCACTCACTCGCTCCGTTGATGTTGAAGAGATGCCACGTGCTTGCACAAGCGGACATTTCCTCAGTCGAAACGTCGGCTATGCCGTCGATGCAGCCCTTCGTATTGGTTTGACTTTCCAAGTAAAACTTCGCGTCTTGCCCCAGCAAATTGTCCCCGTTTTCCCATGTCACCTCGGTGATACACCTGCGGTATGAACGAGTGGCAGATCAGATCCAGGCTGGCTGCAAAGAGTTTTGAAGACTTTCGCACTCAAACCCTCAAAGACAACCAACAAACGAACGCGAAATGTGATAAGCTTACGCACAGCGCGTTTTGTCAGCTCCCGTAGAGAACGCACGGGGGCTAAAAGGGCGTGCTCAATCACGCGCTGTAACCACAAAACCACCGCATCACGTAAATCCGAGTCCAGACGGAGAAAATTGCCCATGCGCCAACGTGCCGTGTCCTCTGCTAGGCGCCCGAAGTCTAAGCAGCACCGAAGAACTGCTTGTGAGGCAGCTTAAGCCAGTTCGCCGATGACAATAATTAGGCTAGAGGTGAGTTCAAGTTTTTTCGATCTGCGATTCAACAGGGTGTCCTTTAGTACTTGGCTTCGACCTGCGGTGGCGACCTACAGTAGTTTCCACCCGCAGATTACCGACACATTCACCGAATAAATGAATCAACGAAAAAAAAACACTTTGCGCTCCCTGGAGCTAATTATATGACCTCTACCCATAGTTTTTGCTATTATAATGGGTACTGGGTGCTTGTTGTTGGTGCTGGGTGTTGGGTTTGGGTATGCTTGGAACGGTCTTTGGGGGCCCTGGCTGCGTTTGATCGGTCTTCTCGTAATATTCGTCTGAAATAGATCGGTCTTGTTCATGTCTGGTCTAGAACTATTGACTCTACCGCGGTGTAATGTAGCAAACACTTGGGTTAGAGACACATGCTACGATAGAGGTGCACCATGTTTTTTCTGAGCTTCTCACTTAAGGAGCGTCATCCCTCACCGAAAAAATGATTTTGGAGGAAAATAAAAGTGCCGCCGGATGAGAAATACCCTGGCCAAAGTGTACTCTGAAACATTATTCGTCACAAAAATGAAAGTCCGACGAATTTAGGTTAAGGAGCCCGATCGTTCAGAAAACGATTCAGCCAAAAAGTGCTACCTCTACCGTAGCACGCGTCTAGAGCAGATGTCAACCTCACCATGCGTCGAAGTTATTATCGCCCTTTATGAACTTTGCTGTCGTAGGCTCGTAGCCGGGAGACACGGTGATTTGAACCGTCGCGCCGCTTACGTCGAGGCCCACGCCCGAGGGCAGTCCGACCACGTTATCTTCCGTGTCATCTTCCGTGCAGTAGCTCCCTCCCTCGCAAAATTGGAAGGTAATGTCTTCATCGGACGTTCCACCGACGGTATCATTGCAGGTCGTCACTCTCAGCGTGAAGGCGCATGCTTTATCTGCAGTGGATGCAAAATTGCGCCACGAAAGGAAGTTGACACGGGGAGTCCGCTTCACTCGACAGATGGGCTTGAGCACGGCAGCTCGAGAAAAAAAGCGTGCCCCTCTACTCTATTCAATGGACGGCTAGTTCAGTTGAATGTCTCGTCTACAAAAAAGAAACACCAATCAATACCGTAGACCGACTTCTATCTTGCTGTTTGAGGGTATCTCACTGTTAAGTGGAGGAGTTGGAAAAAAAGGGTGTGCATGAAGCAGAGCTACAGTAGTCAGTCAACACGAAAAAAAATCAAAAGAAAACCCAGCGATCGGAAAATGCTGCCGTTTGGTGGGGCACACCCCTTTCTTTTTTGTGCTCTCGGCCCCTTTTCGTGACAAAAACGCTGAGAGCGCCTTCGAAGTTATCTACTGGGCAGCAGATCACTGCTGTGCTCAAATTCAACCCTAATACTGCCCCTTCAGAACAACACTAGCCATCTCAAGATAGCCTTAGCTTTTGTGATGCTGCTTGCATTTCCTAGCCTATCCCAAAACCGAAAATAAATGTTATTACCCTTTATTGACAACATAAAACCGATGATTTCACCAAAACAAAAAATGATAACCCCGCACTTTCGTATCGAAATCGGGCTGCCGAGGCACAATTGATATACGCCTGTGTCCGTTTCATAGCCTGTTGTAGCTGCTGGCAAGAGCCCCGGCCGTTAATGTTCAACTTGAAATCGGATGTCGGGTGCGCTAATATATTGGCGGATTTTCGCTACAGCAAAATCCAAGCTGATCACGTTGAAGTATAAGCGCATCCTAGCTCGACGTACAGTGATCTCCTTGATGCCTGCTCCCCGACTACGATGATTTCTCGTCTTGCCCTCCGATATTCAGGGCTCAAGGAAGGTCTGCCCAACAGAGCAAAAACGTCCGGCAAAACTCGGCCTCATCATATTTTCAAACTGATCCGCTCCATGTACTTGCGTCACAATATTTTCCAAAGGTAAGATCCATGGACGGGGGATGCCTGTGCTGCCTCAAGTCTCTGCACATACATATCCATAACTAACCCGTGCACATATTGCGCTGATTGTGCGGTACATACCACAAGCAAGTACTGTGGCCAAGGCAAGAAGATCCAGAGTCTTCATGAGCGCCCTTGATGAGGATGATGATGACGGCGGCACACCTGCTGTACATCCGCACGACAGATTGCGCAGCGAGAACACGCATTCGCACCCTTCACCCGAAATACCCTGGTCATACATACGCGCAGCGCGCTTATTTCACGTCTCCTCCAAGACGCTGAGACGATAACACCGAAAATATGAAAACGCAGGCTGCCCTTGGTACGTACAGCTTTACCCAACATGCTTTCGTTTTGAATCACACGCTTCGGCTCGACGAGGTCGGCGGGTGCTCCGGTGGAAAATGACCACGCGCCCTTGATTTGTTTGTTTCCGACCCTATCTGCATATGGATGCCTGCGGTTCAAGGCCTCCGGCCGCCAATCACGGGCAGGCAGGCCAAGAATCAGGTATTATGGTGCCACTTAACCAGCTTTCAGTTGATATTATCGTTCAGCTTTCGATGATGAAAGGGTCTCGTCCGACGAGAGGATCGAATAAAATTGTGTTGATAGCAGGTGTTTGGTTGCTGCTCAGGACGCTGGGCGATCGAGAACCTAGGCCTACGACCACATGACTGCAGTGGGGTGGTTTGCGTGGAGTTATGATGATAGTGTTTGTACAGCAAATTGTGACAAAACGTGTACAACAGCAGCACGAGGAAGACGGTTCTCGTATATACTCGTACGCGAAAGCGCCTCCGAGATATTTCGCTGCCGCTCTGGACTACGGGTGGTCGAGGTGTTCGTCGCGCTGGAGCACGCAGCACAAAACCATTGTATCCGACCGTGGCCGGGACAACGGAAAACATGACGGAGGGGTGTCGTTAGAAGTTTGTGTTTTCCTCCTCGCTATCCGTGTTCCTCGTTCATCATCAAACACCCCTCTCTCAGAGATCGACTGCCCTCTCGACGATCGACGAGACAAGTTGTGGTTGTTGTGCTTGGAAAATGCCGCAGCCGCAGCTGCAAGTAAGAGGGACGGAACACTGGATTTGCGACGGCCTTGTGATTTGCTTAGTCGCCGCCGGTGGTCTACTCTATTCTAGGGGCCGTCGGACCTCGCGTTGCGGCTGCTCCGGTGGCCGTGCCTCTCGGGAATGATGGATCTCGCCTCTAAATCAGTCGACGACATGGCTCAAGTTTGCTAGGCTTCCGTCGGTTTCGTGGAGCACGCCACGTCGAGCTGGATGCACTCCCCAATTAAACAAAACGAAGAGCAAAGTAAGTCTCAAAATACTTCTTGTGGAATTCCGTGTTATTGAATTTCATCCGAAAAAGCCTGCTTGGTGATTCGTTTCTCGACCAATCAGATGAAAATCAAATCAAACGAAAATCATATTTTCCAAATTCAACAAAACAAAATGTTCGTTAATACGGACCTTAAGTGCCAAAGCACTTACTTTTCTGTAAAGGAATGGGTGTGATTTTGACGAAATATGGGTTACCCAGGGCGAAGAGGAACGTAGGACGAGCTCGGAGCGCTGGGATGAAGCTTCCGATAAAGTTTCTACGATCGGTTGGCAAGCGCTCGATGGGTGAGTGTGAAGAACGTACCGAAATAAGATGGAAGGGAAGCAGGAATTATGGCTGCTGGCTAGGAAGCAAGTTTCTCTTCGGTATACGAGACCTTTTGTTTTATATTATCCAACCTCAGACACTGGAGACCAAAAAGGCTATAGCTGGGAATCCAGAAGATAGATGGAACCAGAGGGGGAAATAAGAGTGTGCTTGGGAGGGGGCGAGCCTCTGTTAACCGCAGACCCTCGAGCTCTCTCTCTAATAGCCCGCTAGTCGGGTTGTTACGACAGTTTTCCCACTAAAAGCCCGCTAATCGGATAGCTGTAGGACTCCAAAGATATTTCGTATGATGCTTAGCTGTTCCCGAGTTATCGTTTTATCATACCCGAGGGGTATTACCAATCATACCCAAGAGGTAATATCAATATTATGGTATCGCTAAACCTACGGATTCTCTCGTCGTTAGGAATATTCTGATACTCAGAACATTGCTATGGGCTTACGAAGCCTCGATGCTACTGCCTATCTAACCTACCAAGGAAACTTCAGTATACGAGAATAATCTTAGGGCCTACAAGGCTTTTCACCTGTCTGTATAATTATCTCTCAACTATTCTATAGCCCTACGTAGTGCACCACATCACACGAGGTAGTGCATGTGGCTGCCACGAAGCTTGTCTTCTCCCGGCGCCAGCATATATGGACAGAGTATGGCCAAGGAGTGCCCTCGCAAGAAACCGGGGGTCAGGAAAAGTTGCTCTGGCGGCAAAAAAATCGAAGAGTGTCACTCAACATTCAAACGTCCGCCATCAAACAGCGATGGCCGATACGCAACTTCTGGAGCACTCCGGAAGGAGCGGGTTGGACCACGAGAACCGTCTCCTGTGAGGCGTGCCTCGTGTGCGCGAGTTGTGTCTGTCCACCGCCGTTGTTGAGCGTTATTGCCGGAAATCATCTGCTCCGGCGGTTGAGTAATTCCGAAAAATTGCACCGCGTGAAAATTCGACTCGGCTTCTCGTTTTTTGTTTTGTTTTGTTTCGTTTTTTTTTTCTCGTGAGGACTCGACCTGCTGTTTTTGAACAAAAAGCGAAAGTCTGTTCGTTTAGTTCGTTTTTTTGTTTCCTTTTTTGTTTCCTCGTTAGGACCGGCCCTTAGAACCGCCCTGAGGTTTTTAAATCTGTAAACTTTCATGTTTTAGTTATTAGAAATCTTCCGTAAGACTGTCTTACGGAAGATTTCTAAAAACTGAAAATGAACGTTTTCAGTTTTCAAAACCGATCATCAACCTTATGGGCCTGAAAGTGGCTCCATTTCCGATCATTTTTTTTCGATGATCATTTTCAAGTCGGCCTCCACTCGGAAATGGAGCCCTGTTTCCGATCAAGATCGCGATCGAAACTGCGATTGGATTTGGCATCGTGATGGGTTTCCACACATCGTTGGAGGCAACACGCGTTCAAATGCACCGGAAACACGGTTGAATACTATGGGCTATGACAGTAAAACTTGTTCTTACTGTCGTAGCCCATATTTTGAGTACAAGCCGCATCTTTCTGCCAAGCAAGCAACAGGTGTACTGCTGCTTGCTGTGCCACGCTCCCCACCCGCGCGTGTCTCAGACATAATAACCACAATTCGATGGAATCGGATTGTGATGATGTCGGCCACGAGAGCCTTGCAACAACTCCCCTTGCAGCTGCGACTGCGGCATTCTCTGAGCACAACCACAACTTGTCTCGTCAAGAGGGCAGTCTATCTCTGGGAGAGAGGTGTGTTTGTTGATGAACGAGGAACACAGACAGCGAGGAGGAAAACACAACTTCAGTAATTTTTAACGACACCCCTCCGTCATGTTTCTCGTTGTCCCGGCCACTGTCGGGGACAATGCTTCTGCGCTACGTGCTCCGGTAACACGAGCACGTCGACCACCCATAGTCCAGGGCGGCAGCGAAATATCTCGGAGACGCTTTCGGGTACGAGTATATTATACGAGTACCGTCTTCCCTGTGCTGGTGTTGCACGTTTTTGTCACAACTTGCTGTCTAAAAACAATATTGATAATAACGTGTTTGTGCTTTGTCAAGTTTTGATTGCAACGACCATTTTTATCCCCCGGTTACCGATCGTCAGCAATCAATAGTTGCCAAATTTCCCCAAATATGGCCGAGTTATGTATATTTGAAAGGTAAATAAACATAGAGCCGAAATAGACAACGGCCACGTTGTGCAGTTAGTTGGTCTACGTCTCCCCGAGCCTAAAACCACCGCTGTGGTTGGCCAAGCACCCCCGGCAAATACTGTGTATAGGCGCTGGGAAAACGGAGCAAGAACACTTGAGAAAACACTTAAGTGTTTGCGCTTTGTCAAGTTTTGATTGAAACGACTATTTGTATTGCCCCGTTACCGACCGTCAGCAATCAACACACGCCAAATTTCCTCAAATATGGCGGAGCTCAAACGAGGGACAACAAAACCTAAAAACAAAGGCGAAAAACGAACAGACTTCGCTTTTCCAGAGAGAAACGAAGATGGAGTACACACGGAGGATACGGTGCAAACCAAATTTGAAAAACAAAAACGAAAACGAGCCAACAGTCAAGGTGGAGCACCAGCAGTAATGCGGTATAGGCGGCGCCCAGCCCTGAAAAAAGAGGAGAGTTTGCCCACATGGCTAGCCGACCATACTCTGCTGCTGCAATGGCACTCGCAGTCTGAAGCGCGATATCTGCGCTGGATAAAGTACGGGTCCTGTGCAAAACGTTTCACCGCTTGCTACACAGATGGTTAAATGTACAGCAGCACGCAATTCGACTTGGACCGCCCCATGAGCTACGGTTTTGTGGCTGCGGCGTTGAACACTGCATTGACTGGCACCAGCGGCATGTTTTTCGCGCATTGTCTGCTCTATCTAATGTCATCTGGCTGTCCAGTCTACGAGGCGTTCGTAGCTGCGGTTTTTGTCACCATGATCTCCCTTCTCGCTGGGCTGTTCATTCTTCGCGTTTTGTATAATCTACTCGACTCGAATAGACTCGAACCAAAACCTTCTGTTTGTACGGGCCATTTGAAAGGTAAACATACATAGAGGAGAGATATACAAGAGACAAAGGCCACGGCGGTGTGCAGTTAGTTGGTCTACGTCTCCCCGAGCCTAAAATCACCTCTGTGGTTGGTCAAGCACCCCCGGCGAATACTGTGTGGCGCTGGGAAAACGGAGCAAGAAAACACACGCTGGCTTGTCATTGCCGCGCAGCATCGCTTGGCTCTCGCGTAAGACGGTGCGTGCCGAGACGGCCCTCGTCTGCGTGATAGGCGTTCGGCCGAGCTATGCCATGGTGGGGGACAGGCCTGGTGATGTGGCGGCGGTAGCGGATTCCCTGCGTGTTTGCGCCTGTTTAGTTTGTTGACCTTGCTGTTTGCGGGACCCACCGCAGCAGCAGCAGCAGCAGCAGCTCTGTACTCTGTACGTACTGGAATAGGATAGTGTGGCTGCCAGCAACCAATCCACGACCTCGGCCCGCTCTGCCGAGACAGACAAACTGAAGACATCTCCGCGGAGGATCAGAGACGCGCCCGTCTTTTTGTCTGGTGCTTATATCCTGCCTCTGTCTCTCTTTGCTCATCATGTAGTAGTGTGTTTGAAGCCGCGTTTTTGCTGTGTGCTCTTCTATCGTAATCATGTACCGGCACCTGGTGCCCCCGGTATAAAATAGGAGTACTTGCACAGCCTCTTGCTGCTTCGTTTCTGACGGGTTCGTTTTCTTCCTCAGTTTTGCTATATATGCTAGGACGAGAGCGCCAGGGGCGTGGGGAAGCTATGAGACGCAGACCGCGCGGAGAATGTTTACTGTACTCTGCCATGTGCGTTGCTGTGCTGTGGTCGGGTTCCGCGGCTTTGGAGGGCTCGCCGCCGCGCTGTGTATCAACTCGCACACACTCAGGAAGACCCCAACAACAACGGCAGCAACGTCGGTCGCTTTCGGTACACAACGCTAAAAAATACACGAGATTGGTACTCGTATGCATACTCGTACGACAGATCGTCTGCAAATCATCGCAAATCGCCGTCCATCCGAGAAGATCTTAATTTCATGCCAAATCGGGCCAAATTCACAAATACTTCTTTCGGTACGCGTAGTGCCAGCCGAAATTACTTCATTTTTTCATTGAGCTACCGACGGATGTGCTATGTTGAACATTTGTTTTGCGCACACAGCTTGACCCGTGCCGAGACGGCCCTCGTCTGCGTGATAGGCGTTTGGCCGAGCTATACCATGGTGTGGGGGACAGGGCTGCTGATGTGGCGGGTGTCAAAACATGATATTATAGGTTGTTAACTGAAAAAACTCTCGTTTGGTTTTCACGTTTCACGCTAGAGAGTAACTCAATTTTTCAGTTTCAGAACTCTTCTTCCTCCTAATAAAACCGTGTCCGAAAGTATGCGAGTAGTGTAGTTACGCGTAAAACACCCACCAAAAACGCACCATGGGCAGGACGTTTGACCAATCGAAAGCTGTGAACATGTAGGCTTGACGAGGCAGAAGGTGTACTCGTTCGACAGAGGAAAACGACAGACCACACACACCTTTTTCGAAAGAGAGCAGGAGGAGGAGGAGGAGGAGCAGGTCCCAGGTCAGACGATACTACAGCAGAGGCAACTGCTTTCCCTCGGCCTCGACTCCTATCGGAGCTAGCTCCTTGGTGCACCCAAGGCCGTATCCTCCTCAGATCCCCACGGCTATAGTTTGCGAAGGACCGCGAAGGCGAGAGATGTGGCAAATGAGAGAACGTTTGTCAAGAACGAAGACGTATGTACGGAGCCCCAGCTGTTATTTTTCGAAAAAAAGCGAAGAAGTCGTGGTTGTAATTTCAACATAGCACATGCTGCGTCGGTAGCTCAACGAAAAAATGAAGTAATTCCGGAGAACTGAATAAAATTACTATTCACACATCGTCCCGTAAGATCTTCCAGGGGTTGGGTTGTTCGTTGTGTGCGGGCTAATTCCGTCTGGCGCTACGTACCGAAATATGTAAATGTGGCATGCAATTAAGATCTTACGGAAAACTAACCGATGGGCGGCGATTTGCAATGATTTGCAGACGATCTGTTGTACTGTACCTGGTACAAGGGCACCGCTTCGCGGGCGGCTGACGCCGCCCGCTACGCTCGCGCAAGGAAAGGGGTACAGAAGAGGCCCCCATGATGTAGTGCAGGCACCGCGACTTGAAAATGCCAAGAGGTTCATGGTGCAGCAAAGAAACGGCGGACTTGACATGCATGCAAAACATGCTCGGGGTGCACAATAGCTCCATGCTCCAGGACGACAAAGCTGTACGTTCGAAAGAGAAAGCACAGCAACACGGCTCACGGCACGGCGCTGCGCTGTCTGCTGTGGGTGTGTGAGTTGTGCGTGTTTCGTGAGTATGTTTGGTAGTACAACAACACTATTAATATTACGAGTACGAAGTACTTCGTACGAGTATACCTGGTATACTTTATTGTATGAAAGAGAAAACGCACAACACCAGCACGGTCGCCAAGTTGTGAAGAATGCAAAACAAAAAAATCCACAAAACTGAGAAAGACGTATGATACAGACGTACTCGTACTCGTACTCGTACTCGACTCGTACTCGACTCGTACTCGTACTCGACTAGTTATCGTACTCGACTCGTACTCGTACTCGTATTATACTCGAACTCGTATTCGTACTCGAACAAAAACGGCAAGCAACAACAGCAGTAACAGCAGTAGCACTTCGAATGACATACGAACTCGTACGTCGTACTCGTATCGTGATCGCGCCGCTCAAAAAACAAAAAAGTTAAAACGACTGCTGTCGCGTTCTGCCACCCTCGACGCTTCCAGCCACCCCGCGATCACCTCGCCATCGATTCGGCCCGGGTCGAGCTTTACTACCTCTCTGCCCCAGTGAGCCCCGTGGCCCGCATCGCGTGAAGCCCGGTGCTCACCGTGGCCCTCGTTCGCCCGCTCGAGCATGATGGTGTTCAAACCGCCTTGCTGTCACTCTCTGATTAAAATATTTGGTGTGTGTTCCGAAAAATAAGCACCGCTTGAATGTTCTTTTACAGTAATAAACGACCTTTATAATTATGACATACTGGATTGATACAGCAAGCAGCAACGCAGACAAAGACCCTTCATGCTTCCCTCGTGTCTCGATGGACACGCCACGCCTAGCCACGAAAAAGGCGACCGCGCTCCTTCCGTCCCCCCCTCTACTGGCCAGCGCCCTCCCATAGCGGCGATGGTGCCGGGCTCGCCCGCGCTGCCGCACTCTCTGGGCACCCGCACGAACCCAAAACTGAAAGAGGAAGAACCCTCTCGCAACTAAAGTATATACCGGAACAAAGAGAGGAGTAGGTAATGAAAGGAGGCGGTGTTCGAAGTGGGAGCTCTGAGAGGCGAGGGATGAGGGATCCCTGCGGGAGATATTAGTAAGTATGTCTATATATGTACAAGGGCTCCGCTCCGCGGGCGGCTGACGCCGCCCGCTACGCTCGCGCAAGGACAGAATATTTTCCAGGGCTGTTTGCGGGTCAGGTCAAATCTCACGGGTCAGGTCGGGTCGGGTCGGGTCAGCTGACCCGACCCGACCCGCGATAATTTTACCCGACCCGACCCGCGAGAATTTTGAGATATCGGGTCATGACCCGACCCGACCCGCGAAAATTTGAGATGTCGGGTCATGACCCGACCCGACCCGCTAGAATTTTGAGATGTCAGGTCATGACCCGACCCGACCCGCGAGAGTTTGGAAACCTATTGACCCGACCCGACCCGACCCGTGAGATTTGCAAARCTCTTGACCCGACCCGACCTGACCCGTGAGATTTTGAACACCTCCTGACCCGACCCGACCCGACCCGCCAGATACCGATTGACCCGTGAGATACGGGTTTCATACGGGTCGGGTCGACTGGACCCGTGGTATTTCTCGCGGGTCAAAGATAAAAACTCACGGGTCCAAACCTGTAGTCGTTGCTCGTTTGTCCGTTGGTTGGGCCTTGGTCCCTCAGAATATTCCTAGAGTGTCGTGCTTGTTTGTGTTTTTTTTTGTGTTTTTTTTATTCAGTCTTAGAATTTGTGATGTGTGCTCCCGAAGATCTTCGCGAATAGAGAGAGAGGTAGACCCACATCCCGCACATTGTCGTGCCTACCACGCCTTCTTCTCGGGTCGACCTGATAGCTCTGACCCAAGATGGCTTCTGCTTCCGCCCCGAAAAGCGGACAGACTATGCTGCCTCCGGCGAGGGCAAGCGTACTAGTTTATCCATGTGTTTGTGACATGGTCTGCCTTGTTGTTACTGCTGCTGCCATTTTTTTATCTTATTGTACCCTGCATTGATTTGTGACATGTCTGTAGTGGATTTGGAGGATGTGTGAGCATGATGAGATACTACTACTGCTGTGTGGTGTCATCCGGCCAGGAGTTCGCCAGACGTTTGCCTGGTATGTAGTGCTGTACACGGTCTACAATATGATCGTTCTGCACGCTATGATATGCACTCGGGGTATCGGCACGACGGGCAGGAAGTGGTAAGGTTAAAGGTTTGGGACCCGCGGGTCCGACCCGCTGAGACGAGAGTGGCCCTCGGGCAGGAAGCGGTAATATGGAAAAAATACGGTCCTGCGGGCTGGATCCGCGGGTTCGACCCACGGGACCGACCCGCGGGTCAACGGAAAAGAAACTCGCGGATCATTCTGGCCCGACCCGCGAGTGACCCGTTTCTCGCGGGTCATGACCTGACCCGACCCGCGAAATTTTCGAGATGCCGGGTCATGACCCGACCCGACCCGCGAAAAGTTGAGATGTCGGGTCATGACCCGACCCGACCCGCGAAAATGTTTCGATGTCGGGTCATGACCCGACCCGACCCGCGAGATTTTGGAAACCTCTTGACACGACCCGACCCGACCCGTGAGATATACAAACCGCTTGACCCGACCCGACCCGACCCGTGAGATTTTGAACACTTGCTGACCCGACCCGATCCCGACCCGCCAGATACCGATTGACCCGTGAGATACGGGTTTCATACGGGTCGGGTCGACTGGACCCGTGGTAATTCTCGCGGGTCAAAGATAAAAACTCGCGGGTCCAAAGCTGTAGTCGTTGCTCGTTTGTCCGTTGGTTGGGCCTTGGTCCCTCAGAATATTCCTAGAGTGTCGTGCTTGTTTGTGTTTTTTTTTGTGTTTTTTTTATTCAGTTTTAGAATTTGTGATGTGTGCTCCCGAAGATCTTCGCGAATAGAGAGAGAGGTAGACCCACATCCCGCACATTGTCGTGCCTACCACGCCTTCTTCTCGGGTCGACCTGATAGCTCTGACCCAAGATGGCTTCTGCTTCCGCCCCGAAAAGCGGACAGACTATGCTGCCTCCGGCGAGGGCAAGCGTACTAGTTTATCCATGTGTTTGTGACATGGTCTGCCTTGTTGTTACTGCTGCTGCCATTTTTTTATCTTATTGTACCCTGCATTGATTTGTGACATGTCTGTAGTGGATTTGGAGGATGTGTGAGCATGATGAGATACTACTGCTGCTGTGTGGTGTCATCCGACCAGGAGTTCGCCAAACGTTTGCCTGGTATGTAGTGCTGTACACGGTCTACAATATGATCGTTCTGCACGCTATGATATGCACTCGGGGTATCGGCACGACGGGCAGGAAGTGGTAAGGTTAAAGGTTTGGGACCCGCTGGTCCGACCCGCTGAGACGAGAGTGGCCCTCGGGCAGGAAGCGGTAACATGGAAAAAATACGGTCCTGCGGGCTGGATCCGCGGGTTCGACCCACGGGACCGACCCGCGGGTCAACGGAAAAGAAACTCGCGGATCATTCTGGCCCGACCCGCGAGTGACCCGTTTCTCGCGGGTCATGACCTGACCCGACCCGCGAAATTTTCGAGATGCCGGGTCATGACCCGACCCGACCCGCGAAAAATTGAGATGTCGGGTCATGACCCGACCCGACCCGCGAAAATTTTGAGATGTCGGGTCATGACTCGACCCGACCCGCGAGATTTTGGAAACCTCTTGACCCGACCCGACCCGACCCGTGAGATTTGCAAACCTCTTGACCCGACCCGACCCGACCCGTGAGATTTTGAACACTTGCTGACCCGACCCGACCCGACCCACGACATTTTGAACACCTCCTGACCCGACCCGCGGGTCGGGTCATGACCCGCGAACAGCCCTGATTAATACCAGTAGTGTGTTGTGATGTACCACTCTGAACGAAAAAGTAAGGATCACCGTGCGGGGCGGTATCGACCCGGGGGGTGTCCGTTCTCGTCCCCGGGTCGTTGGAGCTGTACATGTATGAAACGATTTATGATCCAGGGATGGGGCCTTGCCACCCTTGGGGGCGGCGGGGCCTCGACGCTGTCCCGGGGGGCTACCTTCGCTGCGCGCTCGCTGCATGAGCCCCAGCCAACCGCAAATCATTCCGTGGGGTTAGAGTTTCCACACCTTGCGGGGCGGTATCGACCCGAGGGGTGTCCGTTCTCGTCCCCGGTTATTTGGAGTTGAAGATGTATGGAACGATTTCTGACCCCGGGGATTGGGCGTTATCATCCCCGGCTGCCGTAGGACTTTGACGTTACCCCGAGGAACAACTCTCGCCGTACGCTGACTCTATGAGAGACAGCCACCCGTCAATCAGCCCGTGGGGTTGGGGTTTCAACACCTTGCGGGGCGGTATCGACCCGGGGGTGTCCGTTTTCGTCCCCGGGTTGTTGGAGTTGTAGATGTATGGAAGGATTTTGACCCCGGGGATGGGACGTTATCCTGCCCTAGTGCGGCGGGATCTCGACGCTGTCCCGGGGGGCAACTCTTGCCGCGCGCTGGCTCCATGAGCCCCAGCCAACCATAAATCAGCCAGTTGGGTTGGGGTTTCCACACCTTGCGAGGCGGTATCGACCCGGGGAGTGTCCGTTTTCGTCCCCGGGTCGTCGGCCTTGTAGATGTATGGAAGGATTTGTGACCCCGGGGATGGGACGTTATCATCCCCGGGTGCGGCGGGACCTCGCCGTTACCCCGAGGGGAAATCTCGCCGCGTGCTGGCTCCATGAGAGCCAGCCAACCGTAAATCATTATGTGGGGCTGGGGTTTCCACACCTTGAGGGGCGGTACCGACCCGGAGGGTGTCTGTTTTCGTCCCCGGGTCGTTGGAGTTGTAGATGTATGGAACGATTTCTGATCCGGGGATGGGACCTTATCATCCCTAGGTGCGGCGGGACCTGCCCATTGACCCCAGGGGCAACTCTCGCCGCGCGCTGGCTCCATGAGAGCTAGCCACCCGTAAATCAGCCCGTGGGGTTGGGGTTTCAACACCTTGCGGGGCGTTATCGACCCGGGGCTGTCCGTTTTCGTCCCCGGGTTGTTGGAGTTGTAGATGTATGGAATGCTTTCTGACCCCGGGAATGGGCCGTTATCATCCCCGGGTGCGGTGGGACTTCGACGCTGTCCCGGGGGGCAAACTCTCGCCGCGCACTGGCTCCATGAGCCCCAGCCAACCATAAATCAGTCATTTGGGTTGGGGTTTCCACACCTTTCGAGGCGGTATTGACCCGGGGGGCGTCCGTTTTCGTCCCCGGGTCGTCGGAGTTGTAGAGATATGGAGGGATTTCTGATCCGGGGATGGGACAATATCATTCCCGGGTGTGACGGGACCCCGATGGCTCTATTCAGCACCAGTCTTCTAGAAACAGCTAGTGGCCGCTGGGCGGTATCGACCTGCGGGTGTCCGTTTTCGTCCCCGGGTAGTTGAAGTTGTAGATGTATGAGAGGATTTCTGATCCGGGGATGTGACCTTATCATCCGCGGGTGCGACGGGACCCTCGACGCTGTCCCGGGGGGAAACTCTCGCCGCGCGCTGGCTCCATGAGCCCCAGCCAACCATAAATCAGTCAGATGGGTTGGGGTTTCCACACCTTGCGAGGCAGTGTCGACCCGGGGAGTGTCCGTTTTCGTCCCCGGGTCGTCGGAGTTGTAGAGATATGGAGGATTTCTAATCCGGGGATGAGGCGTTATCATCCCCGGGTCTGGCGGAATCCCGATGGCTTTATTCAGCTATTCAGCACCAGTCTTCTAGAAACAGCCAGTGGCCGCTGGCACATATTTGGCGAACCAATCAGCGGTCGGAATTGTGCTTCAAATTCGTAAGTCAGCAGTTACGCTGGCTAGATGGCTGTCAGAACTGCTGCGGGATTGTGCCACGACGACGGTTCGGCGCGGCATGGGACCCGGTGTTCTGCTGGTTGTGGCACCCAGCCTCCTTACCCACGGGGCAAGGCGGGGCTGAAACGCTCTGGATAGCGGTACCCAATTACAGACAGACAGACAGACAGGCAGAATAGTAGCTTTTATACAATAAGATAATATGCCAGGGGTTATAGCGGAAAAAAACGTAACACTATGTGAACTAATTTCCAGATTTTGTGATAACACAGTGTTAAGTGTGTTATGATATATCGTGTCCTTCGATGGTGGACACTAATTATTGTCTTGAATTAGTATGAAATTATAACGTGTCCCTCGAAGGTGAAAACTAATTACATCGCACGTAACAACTTATATTGTGTACCTACCCAGCCACCATAATGTTTTTTTTGCTTTCGAAGTTGTATTGTATTAATGCGCTATCCCCCGCCCAGAGAAGGGGGGTGGAGAGAGGGAAGACCCCTGGGGCTGCTTCAACGGCAACCCCACGCTAACATCCGTATACTCGAGTCGATTCCCACCCTAAGGCTGTTTCCTATGCGGTTCGATTTCGAGCTTCAGATTTGTATTTTTCGATCTCAAAAACGAAAGCACCGTCCTATGCAGTCCGATTGTGCAAAATCTGACCGGAATTTTTTCGATTTGAGAATCCGATGACCCAAGTCGTCGGATTTTGGGCCAAAATCCGACGACTTGGGTCATCAGATTTTCAAATCGAAAAATGGCATGGTCTCTAAATTCAAGATGTTATCCTCGCAGCAAGCAACAGCAGCAGCAGCAGCAGAACGATCGATGAGTTGGATGGTGACACAGCGGCGTTGCTTCGCGTCCGACGCGCAGCCGGCGATTGGTGCGTCTCTCCGTCGCCAGACTACAGTCGGCTGGCGCAGGCTCGGGCATAGATACGAAGGGAAGCGCACTCGGCGCGCGCCTCTCCGTACTCGTACGTACTCGTAGACTTTACAGCAGCAGCAGCAGTCAGTCAGTCAACGTGCTGGGCTCGTATGCTTCGTTGTGTCAAAATGAAATACAAGATACCAAGACAGGTCGACTCGAGCCCACTCGGCGCGTCGCCGCCAGACCAGGGGCTGCCAGCGTGGTTTCGGACGCTTGGGTCCTACGCCCAGTACAGCGCACTCGGCGCGTCTCTTCGCGGCGCCAGACCACAACAGCAGTTGGTCTCGCCGTTTGCTCGAATATCTGCACGTGCAACAAATCCGTGTTTTCTCGCATAAGAAGACTGTTTCGATTTTCGAACTAGGCCGCTGAAAAATCGATCGGACCATAATCTGAAGCTCAAAAATCGAACCGCATAGGAAACGGCCTAACTGGCGACATCAAACTCTTGCCGCCAGCCGGCAGCCAGCCAAACCGACACGTTCTGACAACTCGAAAAAGACATACAAGGAAACCACCTCATGACCTACGTGCCACGTGCATATTGTATGCATGCACGAGTATAACACGTACATTTAAACGAAAAATAAATGTACTTAAATGTCTATACGGAAAGTAATTCCCTCTCTCCAAAAACTTTCAGATTGCGCGCAAAATCCGAGCCGATGCAACACCACAACATAATTTTTCTGATTATATAATAATATAATAAGGATTACATTTCATCTCTGCGTTTTCCGAGCCCGGCGCCCATTGGTCGAGGGGGGCCCCCAGCCCGCCGTCAGCCAATCAGGGGCCGCGGCGCGCGCGGCGGGAGTTACCCCTCGGGGAAACCCCCCAGTCCCGCCGCACCCGGGGACGATAGGCCCTCATCCCCGGTTCGGAAATGCCTCCGTATCTCTACAACTCCAACCAACCGGGGACGAAAATAATGATCCCCCGGCTCGAAACCGCCACGCACGGTGTGGAAACCCCAGCCACACCGTCCGATCGCTGATTGGCTGGGGCTCGAAAATAAAGCCAGCGCCACCCGGGGACGATACGGCCCCATCCCCGGATCGGAAATCCCTCCATACATGTACAACTCCAACATCCCGGGGACGAAAACCGAGGTCCCCCGGGTCAACACCGCCTCGCATGGTGTGGAAACCCCAGCCACACCGGCCGATCGCTGATTGGCTGGGGCTCGTATACAAAGCCAGCGCCACCCGGGGACGACAGAGTATCATCCCCGGATCGGGAATCCCACCATAAATCCACAGCCCCTCACCCGGCGACGATTGGTCCCCATCCCCGGTTTGGAAATGCCTCCGTATCTCTACAACTCAGACCACACGGGGACGAAAAAAACGATCCCCCGGCTCGAAACCGCCACGCACGGTGTGGAAACCCCAGCCCGACCGGCCGATCGCTGATTGGCTGGGGCTAGGCCCTGACCCATTTGGTGTTTTTTGTTTTTTTTGTCGTGCCCACTTTTCCGGAATGGCACAAGTCCAAACAAGCCAACTATGGCACCAGGGTTTGGCCATTTTCCCACAGTTTTGGCTTAGGTTTTGGTAGCCATAAGCCACCTTTTTGGGGACCGTTCACGTTTTTTTGGTCGGTTTTGCGCAAAAGAGCGAACTATGGCACCAGGGTTTGGCCATTTTTCCACAGTGTGACTTCTTCGTGTTTCAGGGTGTATTTAAACACATAAGCGGGGAGTGTGAACATAAACCAACTGCTGAAATGCTGAATGGTATGCCTATAAGTCAATCGCTTTGATGCTGTTTAAGTATTCAGCGAAGTTCCCGATGCCGACTGGGCATCTAGCCCGGGCTTTCAACGAGCCCAGCGTCAAAAATAGGGGTGGCATAGGCTGCCTATGGCATATTTTCTCTTGTTTTGCCACCCCTTGTGCCCACAATCCTAATGGCACGTGCCCACTCCAGCTTATGGCTTTGCTTATGGTACATAGAGCCAATTATGTCAATCGCTATGCCCACCAAATGGGTCAGGGCCTACCGATCGCCGATATTCTGGGGCTCGAAAATAAAGCCAGCGCCACCTGGGGACGATAAAGACCCATCCCCTGATCAGAAATCCCTCCATACATCTACAACTCCAACAGCCCGAGGACGAAAACCGAGATCTCCCGGGTCGACACCGCCGCGCACGGTGTGGAAACCCCAGCCACGACGGCCGATCGCTGATTGGCTGGGGCTCGCAATAAAGCCAGAGCCACCCGGGGACGATAGCGTATCATCCCCGGATCGGAAATCCCGACATAAACCCACAAGTCCTCACCCGGGGACGATTGGTCCCCATCCCCGGTTTGGAAATGCCTCCGTATATCTACAACTCCGACAAACCGGGGACGAAAAAAGCGACCCCCCGGGTCGAAACCGCCCCGCACGGTGTGGAAACCCCAGCCCGACCGACCGATCGCTGATTGGCTGGGGCTCAACAATAAAGCCAGCGCCGGGGACGATACGGCCCCATCCCCGGATCGAAAATCCCTCCATACATGTACAACTCCAACAACGCGGGTACGAAAACCGAGCCCCCCCTGGTCGACACCGCCGCGCACGGTTTGGAAACCCCAGCCACACCGGCCGATCGCTGATTGGCTGGGGCTCGAAATAAAGCCAGCGCCACCCGGGGCCGATTTAGTATTATCTCCCGATCGGAAATCCCACCATGCATCCACAGCTCCTCATCCGGGGACGATAGGTCTCCACCCCCGGTTCGGAAATCCCTCCGTATCTTTACAACTCCGACCATCCGGGGACGAAAATAATGATCCCCCGGGTCAAAAACGCCCCCCACGGTGTGGAAACCCCAGCCCGACCGGCCGATCGCCGATATTCTGGGGCTCGAAAATAAAGCCAGGGCCACCCGGGGACGATAAGGCCCCGTCCCCGGTTCGGGAATCCTTCCCTACATCTACAACCCCAACAACGCGGGGACGAAAACCGAGGTCCCCCAGGTCGACACCGCCGCGCACCGCGTGGAAACCCCAGCCACATCGGCCGATCGCGGATTGTCTCGGGTTGGTATACAACGCCATAGACATCCGGGGACGACAGTGTATCATCTCGGGATTGGAAATCTCGCCATGTATCCACAACTCCTCACCCGGGGATGATTGGTCCCCATCCCCGGTTTGGGAATGCCTCCGTATACCTACAACTCCGACCCGGGGACGAAAAAAACGACCCCCCCAGGTGGAAACCGCCCCGCACGGTGCGGAAACCCCAGCCCAACCGGCCGATCGCTGATTGGTTGGCGCTCAAAACTAAAGCCAGCACCACCCAGGGATGATACGGCCTCATCCCCGGTTCACGTTTCGCGGTGTGGAAACCCAAATATCACTGGCTCGTAGCTGATTGGCCTTGTGGGCTGACGTTCGTGAAGCCACGTGTCCACTAATGGGGGCAAAGAGGTTCAGCAAGTTCGTTAAACCCGATCTATTTAACCTATTTGTCTAGGAGCGGTTGCCATTCCACATGGATCGCTATCTACAGCCTTCGCTTGGCGCAGCCCAATAAGAAAAAATAAGGCGCGCGAAGGGCGCCGATTTTTGCGCTTGTATAATAGGCATATGGGTTTCATCTCTGCGTTTTCCGAGCCCGGCGCCCATTGGTCGAGGGGGGCTCCCAGCCCGCCCCCGGCCAATCAGGGGCCGCGGCGCGCGCGGCGGGAGTTGCCCCTCGGGGGAACCCCCCAGTCCCGCCGCATCCGGGGACGGTAGGGCTCCATCCCCGGTTCGGAAATCCCTCCGTATCTCTACAACTCCAACCACCCGATGACGAAAATAATGATCCCCCGGCTCGAAACCGCCCCGCACGGTGTGGAAACCCCAGCCACACCGTCCGATCGCTGATTGGCTGGGGCTCGAAAATAAAGCCAGCGCCACCCGGGGACGATACGGCCCCATCCCCGGATCGGAAATCCCTCCATACATCTACAACTACAACATCCCGGGGACGAAAACCGAGGTCCCCCGGGTCAACACCGCCTCGCATGGTGTGGAAACCCCAGCCACACCGGCCGATCGCTGATTGGCTGGGGCTCGTATACAAAGCCAGCGCCACCCGGGGACGACAGAGTATCATCCCCGAATCGGAAATCCCGCCATAAATCCACAACCCCTCGCCCGGGGACGATTGGTCCTCATCCCCGGTTTGGAAATACCTCCGTATCTCTACAACTCCAACAAGGCGGGGACGAAAACCGAGGTCCCCCGGGTCGACACCGCCTGGCATGGTGTGGAAACTCCAGTCACACCGGCCGATCGCTGATTAGCTGGAGCTCGTGTATAAAACCAGAGTCACCCGGGGACGACAGAGTATCATCCCCGGATCGGAAATCCCACCATACATCCACAACCCCTCACCCGGGGACGATTGGTCCTCATCCCCGTTTTGGAAATGCCTCAGTATCTCTACAACTCCGACCACCCGGGGACGAAAAAAACGATCCCCCGGGTCGAAACCGCCCCGCATGGTGTAGAAACCCCAGCCCGACCGGCCGATCGCTAATTGGCTGGGGCTCGAAATAAAGTCAGCGCCACCCGGGGACGATAGAGACCCATCCCCGAATCGGAAATCTTTCCATACATCTACAACTCCAACAGCCCGGGGACAACCGAGATCTCGCGGGTCGACACCGCCTGGCATGGTGTGGAAACCCCAGCCACACCGGCCGATCGCTGATTGGCTGGCGCTCGTGTACAAAACCAGAGCCACCCGGGGCCGACAGAGTATCATCCCCGGATCGGAAATCCCACCATAAATCCACAACCCCTCACCCGGGGACGATTGGTCCCCATCCCTGTTTTGGAAATGCCTCAGTATATCTACAACTCCGACCACCCGGGGACGAAAAAAACGATCCCCCGGCTCGAAACCGCCCCGCACGGTGTGGAAACCCCGGCCCGACCGACCGATCGCTGATTGGCTGGGGCTCAACAATAAAGCCAGGACCACCCGGGGACGATATGACCCTATCCCCTGATCGGAAATCCCTCCATACATGTACAACTCCAACAACGCGGGGACGAAAACCGAGGTCCCCCGGGTCGACACCGCCGCGCACGGTTTGGAAACCCCAGCCACGACGGCCGATCGCTGATTGGCTGGCGCTCGAAATAAAGCCAGCGCCACCCGGGGCCGATATAGTATTATCCCCCGATCGGAAATCCCACCATGCATCCACAACTCCTCACCCGGGGACGATAGGTCTCCACCCCCGGTTCGGAAATCCCTCCGTATCTCTACAACTCCGACCACCCGGGGACAAAAAAAACGACCCCCGGGTCAAAACCGCCCCGCACGGTGTGGAAACCCCAGCCCGACCGACCGATCGCTGATTGACTGGGGCTCAAAAATAAAGCCAGGGCCACCCGGGGACGATAAGGCCCCATCCCCGGATCGGAAATCCCTCCATACATCTACAACCCCAACAACGCGGGGACGAAAACCGAGGTCCCCTGGGTCGACACCGCCGCGCACGGTGTGGAAACGCCAGCCACACCGGCCGATCGCTGATTGGCTGGAGCTCGTATACAACGCCAGAGCCACCCGGGGACGACAGAGTATCATCTCGGGATTGGAAATCTCGCCATGCATCCACAGCTCCTCATCCGGGGACGATTGGTCCCCATCCCCGGTTTGGAAATGCCTCCGTATACCTACAACTCCGACCACCCGGGGACGAAAAAAACGACCCCCCGGGTCAAAACCGCCCCGCACGGTGTGGAAACCCCAGCCCGACCGGCCGATCGCTATTTACATCCGGACGTGCCTTAGGCGCTCCCTCTCCCCACTGAGGGGATAACGCATATATTATGATGATAAAACCAAAACCCCTTGCATCAAAACAAAACACCACTGCGGCTAGCCCCCGCCGCAACTTGCGCAATTTACGACACCCGGTCGCACCACCAGCGAGAAACAGAAACCCACAGGTACCTCTAATAAACAGCAAGAAACCCACGCAACGTTACTGCGGCTATTTAAATCCCCCTCAACTGACTCCCTCAAAAGCACGGGTGGGTGGGTTGGAGCTCAAAAGTAGTCTATATCACACCTTGGACCTGTAGCTCTGACTCTGCTGCACTGCGCTATGACGTGCAGGTCACAACTACGCACTGGACCAGGTGTGTACCAAGGGCTACGATTCATACCACCATGTATCGCTGCACTCATCTGATTGGCCAAACGTCTTACGTACGTACAAAACTCACATCCTCTCATTCTTCCGAGAATATTCTGCTTTGCATCTTTGCTTTCGAAGTTGTATTCTACTAATGCGCTACCCCCCGCCCGGAGAATGGAGAGGGGGAAGACCCCCGGGGCTGCTCCAACGGCAACCCCACGCTAGCATCCGTATACTCGAGTCAACTCCCAACCCAACTGGCGACATCGAACTCTTGCCGCCAGCCTCCATCACAATATGTGAGTTTACGCGATTTACGAATGTTCTCTTACGCCCCCTCCCCTACTTGCAATATCATAGGGAACGCATGTGATAACATACTTCTCCGTACTATAAGTCTTCCTAGTAAAATATAAGGATGGGTTAACTCGCCCCCACTCTGTGCCCTGCCCCGGCTGAATTCCACCACTAATTCCTTCCGGGGCCATAACATCTGCTACCCAACTAGCGTCCTTTCCGTGACTGCGAACACACGTCTTGTACGCATCGGACGCCCATCGCCCTTCACGCCTCAACACCTCTGGTGTCGCACCCCCCGCCGGCAAGTGCGTTGCGCCTCCAACCCTCAGGGAGTGCAAGGCATACTCCTCCGCACGCACTCCCGCCAACGCAACCACTTTCCGCAAAGCTGTCGTCGCTTGCTGCTGTGTCCACATGAACAATCTGCCATTACCAACGCCAAACGCAACCAAGAGGGCCGACGAGGGAAGGAACAGATAACAAGACACCAACTCGATCATGAGATCGACAGCACCACCACCCTCGCCCACATGCGTCGCCGGACCCCCACGTACAGGCGTCATAACCGCCCCTTTTCTCAATGGGTCCCCCTTTGACCCACGAAACCTAACCTTAACGCGGTCCGCGGTCGACCAATGCGCCGCAGTCAACTGAAACTTTCCGCGAAAGAACGCTACGTCAGCCCGCCGCAAACAATATGTCTCGTGGGCACGTGCCTGGGTTTCCGCAAATATTTCGGACGCGCGAGTCAAGAAACAAAACGAAGCGCACAGGGCAACCCACAAAACGCGACCCCCGGTCTGCCAAGTGGGAATCAACTTCTCGCCCGCAATCAACATCTTCCACGAAACGGATCGAAGCACGGTTGCTTGGTTGCCGGCCTCGGCGTGCGAACGAGCTACTATTTTAAGGGCATTAACCAGGACGGGATGAGTGGTGTCGAGCTCGAACCCTCCCGAGATACAATGGAAACACTTGATAGCTGACGAATGGCTCTCGATGGTAGCCGATCGCAATTTCTTGGTCGTAAATGCGTACGCTACGTACTCGAACAAATGTCACACGTTGGTCATGCCGTCTTTTCAACGCTCGAGGAATACAGACATGCTGCAACGTACCCGAAAGTCGACCCATGCGCCAAAATGCCCCTGATAAGTGCGTTCAGACGGGGGCGCAATGGCGTTTCGCATGAGTTCGAGTAACACCGAAGTACAGAGGGATGTGCCCGCGCCCCTCAGATTCTGCTCCTGCCACGAAATGTCGGGGCGAACGTCACGCAAATTAACGAGGATAGAAGCGCGATCCCAGCTTGAGATACCATCAGCGGCCACGTTAAAACATCCGCGTACGTGTTTTGCGTCAAAGTGCCAACCAGAGGATAATTCAAGCACACGAAGGAGGCGCATCAATGCGCTCGATCTCGGCTCCTTCCCCCCTCGAAAACGCCGCACCCACTGTATGGCTGCTTCGTTGTCGCCACGCAACAGGACACAGTCCCCCATCGCGGACGAGCGTTCGGCGCTCGGAGACACATTGACCCATGCAGAAACGACCATGCCAAGCAGTTCGAGAACGTTAATTTATGTATCGTTCTCGTCTGCAACGGACTTACTCGATCCGCAGAATCGAGACCGTTCCCCGGCGTCAAGCTCGTATCGCCAATGTGCACCAGTCTCAAGGAAAAACCTCCCGACAGCGGTTTTCGATGTGTCCGAAAACAAAGTACGTCGAGGGGGGCGCTCAAGCAAATTATTCATCGGGGCCGACAAGGTTCCTCCACGCGCGTCCAATCCTTCCCCAACGAACCATCGCCAAAACTTGAGGTCCCCGTGGAACTCGGGTCCCAGGGCTAGACGTCAACCTGGGTTGGTCATACGGCCAGCAAAGTCAGCTCCGGCGGCGATGCGCGGCATACCGACCGAAGCCAACCAGGGGTTCACAAAGAACCCCCTCGGACGCACAGCAAAGGAAACATGCATGAGAAAGCCAACGAGCTGCGGCACCTGCTTCGCTGAAGCAGGTGTACGAGACGGGGGCTACTCCTCAAGTATAGTGTGCAGCTTGAGGCGCTTATGGGACGGCAACGGGACCGTAAGCGCCTCAGTATCAATGATCCAACCCAACACCTCGAGCTGTGTGTCCCAGTTAGTGACTTTTCTGGCGGACAAAAAGTATGGATCAGACACACTACGTTCACCCAACAAGCGCAAATGGTCCGACGCCAGCGAATGTACAGCACGCAAGCAACGGCGGCCGTCCGGCCACCATTGCACCTCGACGAGAATGCCATCGTCTACGTAGTACCTCACAAAAACATAGCTCCCAGTGGTGCCCCCTGAACCATGGACAGACCCACAGTCACGCGGGATAGCAACGACACGAACCGCAAGCGGTGGGGAAAGTTCGACGTGCGCCACGGCGGCGGCTCCTTGTTGGGACGCGTCTGCTCCCTGAAAGGTAGAGTGGGTGTGAGCATTCTCGAGCGCAGATTCCATCAACCCCCAAAACCCAGGGCTGTTACGCCAACCAAACTGCAACCGCAAACTCACGATAATGTGATCACCGAACATATATCCGAAAGTCGGCGCACCTACCGGCTCAGCCGGAACCCGCCGAAAGGAAAATTTGACGTCTACGCGGCACAAGAGGATTCGAGCGCGGTTACCGTGCTTTCTGTCGCAAAAAACGCACCCGTAACAACACCCTACGAAGCACGTGGCCGAGCTCGCACGGTGGCGCAGAGTCAAAGTCAGTGTCACCGTTAACGCTATTCCGGTCGCCCGCATGCGCAAACGTAAGATGACGAATAACTTAAACTTGGGCTCGGGAACGACGCTCAACGGTGAAATGCGTAGGCCCAGGATCTCGGCGGTGAATCGCAAACCTAATACCAAAGCACGTCCGTGCATCACGTCCGCGAAAATCGTTTGGTGAATATCGAAAGCATGCATCGCGACGTCGGGGTGGTTACCATACGCGAGTTCTGTGATCTAATCCCCCCCCTCGCGCAACACCCACCGGCGCGCCCGGCACCAGCACACGAAGCGATACATAAATAGAGGGAAACTTCTTGATGCCACTAAACCAGTGTTGTACGATGTCAACGTGAATATGCGGAGAAAACGAAGAAGAGCCGATGGTGGACATGAAAAGGGCAAGACTGCCCTGGCATTGTCGCAGGAGTGAAGAGCTAATTGAAGCGACACGATCGAGGCTTGCCGAGCCTCGCGCGGTCACTGTCTGGACCACAACCTCCTGAGCGGCAAGCCACTCAGCTACTGCATTGAGTCGCAAATCACGTAAATGCACGTCCTCGGCCGCACTTTTCACGCACACCGTGTCAACAGGCAAACAATTCGCACGCACACCAACACCCGTACCTTTCTCCCCAAAGGGGACTGAACCCGGAGCAACAGCAACGCGATCGCGCCCGATGCCGCCATCGCCAGCCAGAGCTCCTAACGCACGCCCTCGCAACCCCCCGGCTCCACCGCGGGCGACCGGCCGAGCCCCCGCTCCACCGCTGGCGTCCAGCGGCGTAGCCGCTCCACCAACGGCCAGCGCAGCAGCCGCCCCCCCCCGGTGTTGTCCCAATCGACAGGAAGGGCCCGTGTCCTCATCCCGGACCAGCGGCGCCCCCACCCTCGGCCCCGCCGCGATCACCGTCCTGGTGCCTCCCCATGGCCCGCGACCCACCTGCCTGCGCCGCGGAACTGCCGCGCGACCCCCCAGCCGGCGCCGCCGAGCTAGCCCCGTCGCGGAGAGCGGCAGGAGAGGAGTAGTTTCCCGGGGAGTACCGTGCACAAAAATGCAGTCGGAGAACCGGCATTGGCCCGTGGACAGAAGCTGCCGGCACAGAGCGGAGCTCTTCTCCGTTGCCGTACCCGTCCTGGCGGGGGCGGGGCTGCGCTTCCACTTGCGTGCCCCGTCCCGGCGGTCGCGTGGGACGTGCAGACTTTCCACGAACTTGAGAACGTCACCCGTCGCCCGCGTTCTTGCAGAAGGCGCGTGTGCTAGTCAACGAAGGCACGGGTGGCGCGTCGAACACGGCCTTAGACGCAGGAGGCACGGTCGCCAGACGAACTTGCTGAGTGAACCTCACGAGGTCGTTAATCCACACGCGAAGGTCGTCGTTCACTATCTCGTTCATAGTGGCCCGCGCCGTGGGCCCGGAGAGAAAGATGATATAGCTGAGTGTGTGGTGGCGCAGGCCGGCCGCAGCGGACGCGAACGAGGCGTCGATGGATGCAAACCGGACAATGCAAGTACGGTCGCCGGCGACATCATCCTAGAGTCCAACGGTGAGTACCGACATAAGAGCCTGGCGCAAGAAATCGAGCCGGTCAGCGACCATGAGCAGGTGGTTGCCCATACCTTCCGCGCGAGGCCCATACGCGGCCACGTCAAAGTCACTGATCGCACGGAGCTGAGCTGCCAATTCTGCCGGGACATTGACGGCCTTGCCCA